>SMDT01001147.1:0-113630 GCA_005392925.1 Aquilaria sinensis | reverse complement strand
GGACTCCCATCCTCGGAAAGAAAGAGGAAGGCCAGAGAAATATCAGTCATGGATATCAGAGCCCGACGAAGAAGCTGGCCCGCAAGGATGGTTCCACCGTCGTCTTTCCCCATGACGATCCGCTGTTGGTCATGGTGAGGATATGAAACTGGGACGTCAACAGAGTCTTGCTTGACGACGGATCAAACACCAATGTCCTGTTTTCACATTTGCTGCCAAACTTGGGCATATCCCGCAGTGATCTCAAGATCGTCACTTAGCCCACCTTCGGCATAGGACCATCAGAACTGCCTATTCTCGGATGGATCGATCTTCCCCTAATGATGAAAGGGACTTCGGTGGACGGGACAATCGAGTTATTCGCCTCCACAATGACAAGGTTCATCGTTATTGATGTTCCTTCATCATACAACGTCATCCTTGGGAGGCAAACACAGAGAAACCTGCACATTCGCCCTGATGTGAAGATACTTGACGATCACTTTTGCCACCAAGGATGGAGATGCAGAAATCTTCATTGATCAAGAGCGAGGTAAGAAAGGTGTTCGTCAAAGGCAGGAAAAGCTCTAGCAAACAACTTCGCACAAGCCGTAGAGGCAGAGGCTTTAAAACCAAAAAAGGGCGAGGCAGAAGGTTCCGCGAAGGTAAAAATGGAAGAAGTAGAACTTGTCCCAGGCCGAAGTACCCGAATAAGGAAAAATTTGGCTGAAGGTGACAAGAAAAAACTTGTATCCTTTCTACTGATGAATAAAGACTTATTTGCCTACTCGCCCAAAGACATGCCAGGGATAAACCCTGGCGTAATACAGCATAGCCTTAAAGTTAATCCCAAGGCAAAAACCTGTCCAGCAAAAGAAACGAGGCATCTCGGTCCATAAAAGTAACTTTGTCAAAACCGAAGTGCAGCGCTTGTTAGACACTGATGTCGTCAGGGAGGTCAAGTACCCCGAATGGCTGAGCAACGTGGTTATTGCCACAAAAGAAGGAAGCAGTAAGCTCCGGATGTGCATTGACTTCAGAAACTTGAACGATGCTTGCCCAAAAGACTCATACCCCCTCCCATCGATAGACCGATTGGTAGACTCAACTTTCCGAATACGGGCTCCTAAGTTTCTTAGATGCCTTCAGTGGGTATCATCAAATAATGATGGACCCTGAAGACGAGGAAAAGACAGCCTTCATCACTGAGGGAGGAACATACTGTTACGTCAGGATGCCCTTCAGACTTAAAAACGCAGGAGCCACCGACCAGAGGTTGATGAGCAAGGTCTTTAACGACCAAATAGGGAGAAACATGAAAGTCTATGTCGACGACATGATAGTCAAAAGCAAGCTGCCTAACGACCACATCGCAGATCTAAAGGAAACTTTCCACCAGCTCAGAGACCTTCGGGATCCGTCTCAATCCCGAAAAGTGTATCTTTGGAGTGACCTCGGGAAAGTTTCCTTGGGTACATGGTTTCAGAAAGAGGCGTTGATGCTAACCCAGAAAAAATCAAGGCTCTGCTCGAGTTCCGAACTCCTGCCACAATAAAGGATGTGTAAAGACTCACCAGAAGGATAACCTCTCTTAGCAGGTTTATTTCCAGATATAGAGACAGGTGTCGAGCATTCTTCAAGGTCCTCACTAAGGGAACAAAATAGGAAAGACAACCTCAAAAATAATGCTCATCCTTGGAACGAAGACTGCCAAAAAGCCTGGGAAGAACTCAAAATCTACTTAGCCAGTCTACCCACTCTGTGACAACCTCGCGTAGGAGAGCCCCTTGTGCTTATACCTCGCCGTCACAGAAAAGGCTAGTGAGCTCGGTCCTTGTGAAAGAGGAGGGGCCGAAGCAGTGGCCGGTCTATTATGTAAGCAAATCCCTGCACGGTGCTGAGGTTAGGTATCCTTTGTTGCAAAAAGCTATATATGCCTTGGTCCTGGCAAGAAGAAGGCTACGACCATATTTTCAGGCTCACCCTATCGTCGTCCGAAGCAGTCTACCACTTCGGGATGTCATAAGGAAGGTTGATCATTCTGGAAGGCTCTCCAAGTGGTGTATAGAGCTTGGCGAGCACGACATCACTTATGAACCTCGGAAAGCCATAAAAGCTCAAGCACTGGCAGACTTCATCGCCGAAGTACCCA
The DNA here is from genome assembly GCA_005392925.1 of Aquilaria sinensis. Lineage (NCBI taxonomy): Eukaryota > Viridiplantae > Streptophyta > Magnoliopsida > Malvales > Thymelaeaceae > Aquilaria > Aquilaria sinensis. The sequence continues at coordinate 111,499 of SMDT01001147.1, read as the reverse complement.
CTACCGAAGGACAGCCATCCGGATCTTGACGAAAGTGATCCTGAATGGACTTTGCATGTTGATGGAGCCTCGGGGTCCGAACATCAGGGAGCTGGGGTAATCATTAGGGGTCCCGAAGGTCTAGAAGTGATGAAGGCTATCAAGTTCGGCTTTGACGTCACCAACAATATGTCAGAGTATGAAGCTTTCATAGCAGGATTGCGCCTAGCTAGAAAAATCGGCATAAGAAACTTGAAAAGCCCACAGTGATTCTCAGCTGGTAGTGCGGCAATCGGCAGGAGATTATGGGGCGAAGGACCCGACCTTGGCAAAATACCATGAACTTGTGGCAGAACTCATCCGAGAGTTCGACACCATACGAATCGAAAACGTACCTCGGCGAGATAACGCCGAGGCAGATTGCTTGGCGAAATCAAAAGCATGCACCGAGGTGCTAAATCAACCCCAGCATCACAGTGCTGGGCATATCAACTTCGGGAAGAGGCTGGAAAGACCCAATAAAAAGATATCTCGCAACCATTGCGCTCCCCGTAGAACGCCGAGTGAAGCTGCAAAAGTTCGAAGACGCTCCGGTTGATTTTTCCTAATTGGCGAAGAATTATATTGGCAGGGATATGCAAATCCATTGCAGAGGTGTGTTGGCGAAGAGGACACTGAAATGATCCTTGAAGAAGTTCACGAAGGTGCTTATGGTTCGCATATTGGAACTGACGCCCTTGTAGTAGTAATACTTCAGCAAGGATATTTTTGGCCTACTCTAAGGAAGGACGCTAGGCAGTTCGTCCAGAAATACGGTAATTGCCAAAGACAAGGGAGTATCCAGAGGACACCCTTAGAAATGGTAGCTTCGGCTGACTATCCTTGACCCTTCGCAGTTTGGGGCATAGAACTCATTGGGCTGCTCCCAATAGCGCCTGGAGGCATGAAGTTCTGCGTGGTTGCAGTAGACTATTTCTCTAAATGGATCAAGGCGGAACCCTTGGCGACTATCTCGGCAAAAGATATGCAAAAGTTCGTATCAAAGAACATTGTATGCAGATTTGGCATACTGAGGGTACTAGTAGCCGACAATAGGTCCCAGTTTATAGACAAAGGGTTCCAAGAATTTATCAATAACTTTGGAATAGAAATGCACTTCGCTCCAGTAGCTCACCCCCAAAGCAATGGGCAAGTAGAAGTATCCAACAGGACTATCAAAGATGGTCTGAAAAGAAAACTGGGGGAAGCAAAAGGGAAGTGGCCGGGAGAGCTCCCAAGTGTGTTGTGGAGCTACCGAACAACACCCCAAAGAGCCAAAGGGGAAACACATTTTTCACTTGTTTTCGGTTCAGAGGCTATCATCCTAGTCGAGGTAGTGCAGCCATCGGTGCAAGTGTAAGTGTTCGATGAAAGGGGAAATGACCTCGGCCTGAGAACCAAGCTTGACCTTGTCGGCGAACACAGAGAAATAGCTGAGTTGAGGAGAAAAAGCTTTTCAGCAAAGAGTGGCCGCAACTATAAACTTACACGCCAGGCCAAAAGGAATAAAGAAAGGAGACCTCGTTCTCCGAAAGGCTGAATTTGGACCCCAAATGCCATTCCATGGGGTACTTCGCGCAAATTGGGAAGGACCTTATCTGGTACTTACCGAAGTACGAAAAAGGCGTTTACAAGCTCAGCGATGCCGGAGGCATAGAGTTAAAAAATACATGGCATTCGGACGCCTTGAGAAAATTCTATGCTTAAGATTTCGGTGAGAAGAATTGTATTGTACAGATTTGGAAAATTTGCTAAGTACAAAAGTTCCTCAGCCAAAAATCTTGAGCATGAAAAGTATACAAGTCTGAATTTCGCGAAAGTGACCGCTGACAATAAGCGAAGATATGATTTTCCGAAGTCCCTCGAGCAAACGTGTTCGGGAACAATGGAAAATGAAAAATCTCGCAAAAGACTTAGCCAAAATTCTTGAGCATAAGTTGTACAAGTCGGAATTTCGTGAAGAAGATCGCCGTATTTTTCTAAATCTCTTGAGCGAACATGTTCAGGACAATGGGGAAAATTAAAAATCTTACAAAAAGACTTAACCAAAATTTTTAAGAAAGAGTCTTTATTGAGATGGATCTGCTTACAAAGAAGAAAGCTCGCCAAAAGTAGAAATACAAAAGAAGAAATACAAAAAAGAAGAAAAAGAAGGCAAAAGACCCTAAAACAAACTAAGGAATCTCGGCGTCTCGGGAGCCGCTAGCTCTTGCGTCCTTTTCCACCACCTTCGGCGCAGGGAAAGAAAGGGGCAAGTTCAGGTGCTCGATTTTCGACCAAGACCACCGAGGCCTCTCGGGAATGTTTAGGGCCTCCAAGAAAGGGAGGTCCAGATCTGGGTACCTCTAAAGCACCTGGTGATGAACGAGGCAGAAGCCATCTTAGAAATCGACCTTGGTCATTTCATCGGCTTTCTTCTTCTCGACCGCCAGCTCATCACGTTCCCTCTCCAGATCGGTAATCTCCTTCCTCAGCGCCTTCGTCTTCTTCTTCCTTTGGCTCCTTCTTCAAAGACTCGACCTCAGCCTGGAGGTCGACCTTCTCAGTAAGCACCTTCACTAGGAGAGCCTCAGAATCTGACTTCTCCTTTTGATATGCGTCGTTTACCAAGGTCAGCTCCGCCACCTTGGCACCGAGGTCAGAAATCTTCTGGGACGAATCCTTCAAAAGTTCCTCCTTCTCCTTCACGAACTCCTCCCAAATGGTAGCGACCTCCATCTTCGCAGCTTGAGCCATCTGTAGTGTTCTTGGCGGCCAACTTTGAACACTTGGCCCTAGATTTTTCTATGTGATTTAAGGCCGAGACTCGGAACGCCGTCTTCCTTCGCCACCTGGACCTTGAGGAGGCCAGCGTACCCTAGCAGCTGCAAAGAAGTAAGAGCAAAAGTTAGTTAGGCAAAAAGTGGGCCAAACATTTAGAAAAAATCAAAGGGAAACAAAATAAAGGCCTGAAGTATACCTGGGCACCGTGCTCGGAAACCTTGGCAGTGAGCGACTCATCGCTCGGGCACGCTTCGACAACGGCTCTGAAGGAGGCCTCGGTGAGGATCCTCCTCGAGATTTCTTTGGCCATGTACGGGCAATCGCCGGAGTACAAGTTCATGTCTTTCGTAAACGACCAGAAAGGGCTCCCTCGGGATCTTCCCCTTCGGGACATGGGCATCCCGAAGAGCCCATTTCCGGGCGTGCTCGGCTGCCCAATCCGAAGTATAGCAGCTTCCCTGCACGGCAAAAACAAGAAATTTATCAAGACAAGTGCACCCTTAAAGAAATAAAGTGTAAACATCACACTTTGTCTAAGAAAACGAACCTGGCGGCACCTCGACGATGTCATCGTCGGAGTCTGGGACCTCCTCGGCAGGAGATCTCCTTACCTTTACTCTTACAACGCTCTTCGGCAGAAGGGACCTCCACCATGGCGTCCAGAAGAGCCGCCGATGAAGTAGGGACTTCGAGAAGAAACGTCGGTCGGGGGGACGTCGGCAGCGACCTCGGCCGGCGGAACAGCAGCAGTAGCATCCGACTCTTTGCGCGCCTCCTCGGGAATTTCTGCTTAAGGAGGAGGCATAGTCTTTCTTTGCCCGTTTGGCCACGGATGGCCCAGCCCCAGATGATTTCCGCCTTCGGGAGACGGCCTTTTTCGTCTACTCGCCCTTCTCGGCTTGACCGAATGAAAAGAGACTTGTAGTAGGCAACGGAGCCGTCGCCCATCTCTGAAAAAAGAAAGGAAACATCAGTGTGAGTCCAAGGTGAAAACTATAACAAAAGAACCCGGAGATAACTTACTCTAAAAAAAGGACTTATAAGTGACTTCCTCCCTAAGGAGTTGCACCAACCAAGAGTCTTTCCCAGCAATAGCAGGAGCCGGCGTCCCGAGGTCCGTCTTGTGCTCCTTCACCACCCCTAGTTCCCGAAGAACCTCCTCGGTCATCAGTTTCCAATTGATGGGGAAGGGGTAAAGGGGGCGCGAAGGGACCTTGGAATCCCAGTCGGAGACTGCACGGATCTGTTTGTCGAAGTCCGTGAATATAGGATGCCAACTCAGGAGTCAGCATTATCCTCGGATCAACGACGTCCATCTCCAGCCTTCCCCGAGCCCACTTGGTCAGCACGTGAGACCAGGCCTCCTCTATCTTCAGAAAGAAAAACTTTTGTTGCCACCTTCATTAGCTATCCTTGGTGGCAAAGGTGAACATATACTTTTTGCTCCCTGATCCTTGAGGTAGCATGAAGTAAAAGCCACCCTTCGGGACCACGAAGGGCTTATAGTACTGCAGAAAAAGAACAAAGTGGGGTTCTATCCCGAAAACGCCACACATAAAGAGGAAGGTGTTAAAGTAGCAGTACGAGTTCGGCGGAAGCTGATTTACGGCAATGCCATGTGATAGCCAGAAGTCGCTAATCATCTTCGCTGTCTGGTACCGAACTCCCTGCCACAAGAATGGCCAGAAGAACGCTGGCCTCATTACTACGGTTCGAAAGCAAAATTGGTGTGATCGTGGCAACCTCGGGATGATAGCCGAAGAGCTCCGAGAAATTTTTCGTCAGGACACTACTCGCCCCCCCAGGGTTGTGAACAGATCGCCTTCGATAAAAGCGGCACCAAACATAGCGAGCCGAACACGCATATCCCCTGAAGGCGGAACTCCCTGAAGCTGGGAACCCCCGAGCTTCCGAAAAAACTCTCCCGATCAGAGGCTTCTGTCCGTACCAAACCCACGACCTCACCCAGGGACCTCGGGAGTACGGCAGGAGATTTCGTGGAAGCATTTAAGGAAAAACTCTGACAAATCCAATCACAGTCACCACAATCCGCCTCAAAAGGCGCTGCAAGCAAGGAAAAGAGCTGAGGCCAAACCAAAAAAGGAACTTATCATGGCCCGGGCTCAGCACATAGGCTCAAGGTAGGTAGACTATCTGTCATCCTATGTACCCCTTGAAAGCGAACAGTAGCCATAACTGTCCTCTGCGGCCGAACACGTGTCGTGATCTGTAACGGACTAGGCACTCTTATAAATGACCAGTGAGTTACGTACCAGACAAGAGGTTGGTTAGCTGGCGAAATACGGCTTTTGACACCAGGCAAAACTCATCAGCCGCTTTGTGCCATTTTGACACGCTTTCTCTCGGCCACCACTGACTTGGGCGTCGGAGGCTCCCCCCGGAAAAACACTTCGGGGGCCTCCTAACCTTTTGTTTCTGAGCTTTCAGGTGCTCTCCTTTGGGCTGTCCAATCCACCTGGCGTTCCTCCTCCCAGAAGTCCCTCCACCAGCCACCATGACTATAAATGATGAGGCCCCTAGCCATCATTTGGCGCCGTCTGTGGGAACCCGCTCTGAGATCGCCGTCGTTAAGACTCGGCGTTCTAAGGACAAGGGACTCCCGAGGTCCCCGTCTGCGCCTGAGATACAACCGGTTGCTAAGCAAACACTCCCAGGGACTTCTGCGCCCGAGGAAGACCGCCCTCTGGTAGTCACCATGAGTTTCTTGAGGGACTTTCAGCGTTCGGTCGTGTCTGAAGTGACACAGCAGATCGGCCGAAGGTGGCCGCAGCAAGCACAGGCCCAGAGACCCCCCTCAGTGACACGCCCTCGGGAGAGGAGTCCCAAGTCTACACATCGCAGTTTGGGGAGTGGAGACCCTCGCGAAGAATCATCCACAGAAATTATAGCCCTCGGGAAACGTTCTGTGGGACAAACCAGGTCCAAGCGACTGAGAGTCTCACAGCGAAGCAGTTCGTCGCCTGAGGCGAGGTCCTTGTCCCCTCAGCGCCGAACTCGCCCCCCGAAGAGGCGCCGACGATCTTCATTCCCTGAAGAAGGCCCTAGCGCCACAGTGCTCATGGAGAAGATACTAGCACGGCTGGACAGAGTGGAAAAACAAGTGGCCAGAAAATCCGTTTGGGCCAGACCCTCGGGAACATCCTGCGAAGATGACTCCCCTTTCACTCAGGCCGTCGTTAAGGCAGCCATGCCAGGCGAGTTCAGAGTACCTCGGTTGGAAATTTATGATGGTCGTACTGATCCGCAGGCCCACCTGACGAAGTACAGACGGAGCATGATAATACACGGTGCTGATGATGTTACCATGTGCAAGTGCTTCGAAGTCACCCTCACAGGGCCAACCACGGCGTGGTACAATTCCTTGCCCCCAGGGACCATTACTGAGTTCCGGGAGTTGTCCACAGCCTTCACCCAGCAGTTCATTGGGAGCAGACCTACTGCGAAGATGCCTGTACAGATGTTCGACATAGAGCAGAAGGAACGGAGAAACCATCCGAGACTATGTCGAAAGATTCAACAGAGACTTTCGCTCTGAGCGTCCAACACAGACAGCTCTGACCGTCCTAGACTTCCGGCCCGAAATCCGCATTCTCGCCATGACACGGGGCCTTCGGCGAGACTCACAGCTGTTCTATGAGTTCTCAAAGGACCCCCCGGAGACCCTCGGAGAATTTTACCGTAGGGCGGAGCAACACATGACAGCCGAGGAACTGAGGATGGCTGGGCCGAAGTCTGATCATCACCACGCCGAAGGGTCCAGTCAACAAGCTCGGCATCCTACCGAACAGGCAGGACGACCTCGGAGGATGCGGGGAAGGAAACCCCAAAGTTTCACACCATTGAGCACTACACGGACCAACATTCTCATGGCGCTGGAAAGGCAGGGGAAGCAAATTCGGCGGCCAAGGGCCATGGCCGCCGATAACAAAAAGAATGCCAAGAAGTTCTGCCAGTTTCATCGCGACCACGGCCATGACACCGAAGATTGCTTCCAGCTAAAGAAGTACATAGAGTCGCTGATAAAACAGGGCCAACTTCGAAAATACCTGAGGATGTCACCCCCGAAAGGCAGAAAAATGGAGGAAGAAAGGGCCGAAGATTTAGAACTTTGACTCCGACAGGCGGAGAAACCGAAGTCCAAAAAGGCGGCCTCCACCTCCAGCAGGGGTTATCCAAACCATCATCACGGGGCTACCATCCTCGGAAAGAAAGCGGAAAGCCAGAGAAATTGCAGTCATGGAGTATCAAAGTCCATCAAAGAAACTGGCTCGCAAAGATAGCTCCACCGTCGTCTTCCCCCACGATGATCCGCTGCTGATCACGGCAAGGATAGGGAACTGAGGCGTCGAAAAAGTGTTGCTTGATGATGGCTTAAAAGCTGACGTCTTATTCTCACACCTGCTGTCGAGTTTGGGCATCTCCAGCAGCGAACTAAAGCCTGTCACCTCGTCCACTTTTGGGGTTGGACCATCCAAACTCCTCGTCCTCGGATGGATAGACAGCCCGCTGATGATTAAAGGGACTTCGGTTAACGGAGCGGTTGAGTTGTACGCCTCCACGATGGCGAGATTCATCGTCATGAACTTCCCGTCCTCGTACAACGCCAATCGTTGGAAGGCAGGCATTGGGGAACCTGCATATTCACCCTGATGTGAAGTACCTGACTGTCACATTCACCACCAAGGATGGAGATGCAGAGGTCTTCCTAGACCAAACCGAGGTAAGAAAGGTGTTTATAAAAGCACGAAAAGCTTGTCCCGAGCAGCCTCGCGCAAATGATGGAGGCAAGGGCGCCAGAAAAAGGCAAAGAAGAAGATCTCCCCAAAACAGAAACGGAAGCAATAGAGCTTGTCCCAGGACAATCTACCCGAATAGGGAAGAGCTTGGCCAAAGGTGACAAGGAAAATCTTGTATCCTTTCTGCTGAAAAATAAAGATCTATCTGCCCGCTCACCAAAAGATATGCCGGGAATAAACCCTGGCATAGTACAGCACAGCCTCAAAGTAAGCCCGGAAGCAAGGCCTGTCCGGCAAAAGAAACGCAGCATCTCATCCCACAAAAAGCAACTTTGTCGAAACCAAAGCCCAGCGTCTCCTAGATGCTGAAGATATCAGGGAGGTCAAGTACCCCGAATGGTTGAGCAACGTGGTCATTACCACAAAAGAAGGTGGCAGTAAGCTCCGGATGTGCATCGACTTCAGAAATTTGAAACGATGCTTGCCAAAAAAACCCATATCCTCTGCCGCCAATAGGTCAACTGGTAGATTCAACTGCTGAATTCGGGCTCCTAGGTTTCTTAGACGCCTTCAGTGGCCGCCATCAGATAAGGATGGACTCCGAAGATGAAGAGAAGACTGCCTTCGTCACCAAGGGAAGAACATATTACTATATCAGGATGCCCTTCGGGCTAAAAAATGCAGGAGCCATCTACCAGAGGTTGATGAACAAGGTCTTCAAAGACCAAATGGGGAGAAACATGGAGGTGTATGTTGATGATATGATAGTCAAGAGCAAGCTGCCTGGCTACCACGTTGCAGATTTAGAGGAAACCTTCCAAAAGCTCAGAGCCTTCGGGATCCGCCTTAATCCTGAGAAGTGCATCTTCGGGGTGACCTCGGGAAAATTCCTTGGGTACATGGTATCCGAAAGAGGCATCGATGCTAACCCCGAGAAGATTAAGGCTCTGCTTGAGTTCCGAACTCCTGCCACAGTCAAAGACGTGCAGAGACTCACCGGAAGAATAACCTCTCTGAGCAGATTTATTTCCAGGTACGGAGATAGGTGTCGACCTTTCTTCAAAGTCCTCACAAAGGCAGCAAAAATGGAAGGCAACCTCGGAAGAAATGATCATCCTTGGGATGAAGATTGCCAAAAAGCCTGGGAAGAACTCAAAGTCTACTTGGCCAGCCTGCCGACTCTGCGACAACCTCGGGAGGGAGAGCCCCTCGTACTATACCTCGCCGTCACAGAAAAAGCTGTGAGCTCGGTCCTCATGAAAGAAGAAGGGCCAAAGCAATGGCCGGTCTACTATGTCAGCAAGTCCCTGCATGGCGCCGAAGTCAGGTACCCTTTGCTTCAAAAAGCTATATATGCCTTGGTGCTTGCAGGGAGAAGGCTGCGACCATACTTTCAGGCTCACCCCATCATCGTCCGAAGTAGTCTGCCGCTACGGGATGTCATGAAGAGAGTTGATCATTCGGGAAGGCTCTCCAAGTGGTGCATAGAGCTGGGCGAACACGAAATCACGTATGAGCCTCGGAAGGCCATAAAAGCTCAAGCACTGGCAGATTTTATCGCCGAAATACCCACCACTGAGGAGAGCCATTCAGATCCAAAAGAGGGTGAGCCAGAATGGACCTTGCACGTAGACGGAGCCTCGGGGTCCGAACACCAGGGAGCTGGAGTAATTATCAGGGGCCCCGAAGGCCTGGAGGTAATGAAGGCTATCAAGTTCAGCTTCAACGTCACCAACAATGTAGCTGAGTATGAAGCCCTCATAGCGGGATTACGCTTGGCCAGAAAGATTGGCGTGAGAAACTTAAAGGCTCACAGCGATTCCCAGCTGGTAGTTCGGCAGACAGCAGGAGATTATGGGGCGAAGGACCCAATCTTGGCAAAATACCACGAGCTGGTAGCAAAGCTCATCCAAGAGTTTGACGCCGTGCGGATCGAAAATGTACCCCGGCGGAATAACACTGAGGCCGATTGATTGGCGAAGTCGAAAAAATGCACCGAGGTGCTAGACCATCCGAGCATCTCAGTGATGGGCATAGCAACCTCGGGAACAGGGCGGAAAGACACCTCGCAGAGAATTTGCTCCCCGAAGACCCCGGTGATGCTGCAAGACTGCGAAGACGCTCCGGAAGATTCTTCCTGATTGGCGAAGAGTTATACCGGCAGGGATATGCGAACCCGCTGCAAAGATGTGTGAATGAAGAGGATACTGAAATGGTCCTTGAAGAAGTTCACGAAGGCATGTGTGGTTCACACATTGGAACTGATGCCCTTGCAGCAGTGATACTCCGCCAAGGATACTTCTGGCCTACCCTGAGAAAGGACGCAAGACAGTTCGTCCAGAAATGTGGTAGCTGCCAGAGACATGCAAAAATCCAGAGGACACCCTCGGAAATGATAACTTCGGCAGACTATCCTTGGCCCTTCGCAGTCTGGGGTATAGACCTTATTGGGCCACTCCCCACAGCACCCGGAGGCGTGAAATTCTGCGTGGTAGCAGTGGACTATTTCTCAAAATGGGTGGAGGCAGAACCACTAGCAACTATCTCGGCAAAAGAAGTGCAGAAGTTCGTATGGAAGAACATCGTATGCAGATTTGGCATACCGAGGGTACTAGTAGCTGATAATGGATCCCAATTCATAGACAAAGGATTCCAGGAATTTATCAGCGACCTCGGAATAAAGATGCACTTCGCCCCAGTAGCTCACCCCCAAAGTAACGGGCAGGTGGAAGTATCGAACAGGACCATAAAAGATGGCCTGAAAAAGAGACTGGGAGAAGCAAAAGGGAAATGGCCAGGAGAACTCCAAAGCGTATTATGGAGCTACCGAACGACGCCCCGAAGGGCCACAGGGGAAACTCCCCTTTCACTAGTCTTCGGGACAGAGGCCATTATCCCAATCGAGATAGTTAGACCATCAGTACGGCTGCAGGTATTTGATGAAGGTGGAAAAGACCTTGGCCTCAGAACCAAGCTCGACCTCGTCGGAGAACACAGAGAAATAGCCGAGCTGAGAAGAAAAGCTTTCCAGCAAAGAGTGGCTGCGGCTATAAACGAGCCAGGCCAAAAGAAATCAAAAAGGGAGACCTCGTTCTCCGAAAGACCGACTTCACACCCCGAAGGCCGTCCCACGGAGTACTTCGCGCAAACTGGGAAGGACCTTATCTGGTTCTTGCTGAAGTACGAAAAGGTGTGTACAAACTTGGCGACGTTGAAGGCGTAGAATTGAAAAATACTTGGCACTCAGACGCCTTGAAAAAATTCTACACCTAAGATGAAGCGGAGGAATTATAAAGTACAGAATGCTCTTAAGGAAAGTCCTTAAGTATCCAAAATTGTGCAAAGCAGAATTCCGCGAAAATGCTCGCCATGATAAAGCGTGGATATGACTTTCCGAAGTCCCTTGAGCCATCACGCTCGGGAAAGATGGAAAACAAAAATCTCGCAAAAGTACTCGTCATACCCAGCGCGGAGACAATTTCCCGAACCCCCTTGAGCGAACATGCTCGGGAAAATGGGAAGTGAAAAATCTCGCGAAAGGTTTCCCGAAGTCTCTTGAGCAAACATGCTCGGGACAATTGGAAATACAAAAATTGACTGAAGGATTTCCGAAGTCTCCAGAGCAAGCGTGATCAGGACAAAAGGAAAATTTGATTAAAGGTTTTTCGAAGCCCCTTGAGCAATCGCGATCGGGACAAAAGGAAAATGCAAAAGCCTGCAAAAAGACTTAGTCAAATTTTTCAGACTTTTGAGTAAACGCACTCGGGACAAAGGAAGGTAAAAAAGTTCGTTTGATCGCAGGTTTTCCGAAGTCTCTTGAGCGAACGTGTTCGGGAAAATGGAAATAAAGAAACTCCAGGAAACACTTAGCCAAAAAAAATCTTCATTAAGAGCAAAGCTGCTTTACAGAGGAAGTACCCAAAGAAGGAATACAAAATAGAAGGGAAGGAAAAGGGGCCCTAAAAAAGCCTAAGGGTGCGCGGCATCCTGAGAGCCACTCGTTTGCCCACCCTTTTCCGCCACCTTCCGCGCTGGAATTGAGGGAGGAAGCTTCAGATGTTCGATCTTGGACCATTTCCACCGAGGTCCCCCAAGAATGTCTAGACCCTCTAGAAAAGAGAGGTCCAGACCTGGGAACCTCTGGAGAACCTGGTGCCGAGCGAGGCAGAAGCCGTCCTGAAACGCGACCTTGTTCATTTGATCAGACTTGTTCTTCTTAAGCTCAAGGTCGTCAAGCTCGTCTTTCAGGTCCCCGACCTCCTCTTCCAGCACCTTTATCCGCTCCTCCCCCTTCGGCTCCTTCTTCAAAGACTGGACCTCGGCTTGAAGGGCTTTCTTCTCGGACAAGAGCGTGACTATCATAGTCCCTTGTTTTGCCTTGTCTTGGAGAAGGTCTTGGTTTGCAGCACGCAGCCCCACTACGTCATTACGGAGGTCGGCAATCTTCCGGGAAGAGTCCGCCATCAAGAAGTCCTTCTCCTTCCGGAATTCTTCCCGAAGGGTGGTAGCTTCCTCCTTCGCAGCATCTGCCAGCTGCTGGTTCTTGGCGGTCAATTCCGAGCACGTCGCTTTCGCCTTTTCTAGGGCCTCTAAGGCCGAAGCTCGGAATGCCGTCTGCCTGGCTACCCGAACTCGGAGAAAGCCGGCGTACCCCAGCAGCTGCAAAGAAGATAAAACGCAAGGTCAGTAAGAGCCGAACACTTAGGATAAAATTGAAGGGGAAGAGCTGTGAAGGATATACCTGAGCAGCATGCTCGGTGATCTTCGCAGCGAGGGTGTTATCCCTCGGATGCGCCGCCGCTATAGCCTTGAAGGAGGCCTCGGTGAGCACCCCCTTCGCAATCTGCTTGGCCATTTCAGGACAGTCCCCGGAGTACAAGTTCATGTCCTCCGTGAATGTCCAGAAAGGCTCCTTCGGTATCTTCCCTTGCGGGACTTTGGCGTCGCGGCGGGCCCTCGCCTTCGCGTGCTCGGCCGCCCAGTTCGGGGTAAGTAACTCCCCTACAGGGCGAAAAAGAGAAGCAGGTCAGAGATAAAGGCAATTCCAGAAAAAACAAAGGAAGTACACTTTGACTGGAAACAAACCTGGCAGGACCTCGACAACAACGTCCTCGGAGTCCTCGGCCTCCTCGATCGAAACGCCCTTGCCCTTCTGCTTGCGCCGCTCCTCGGCAGAAGGTACTTCTACCACTACATCAAGGAGGGCCGGCGACGGAGTAGGACTTTGAGGAGGGACGTCGGTTGAAGGGACCTCGGAAGCAGCAGCCTCAGGCGCCGGAATGTCGGCTGTCCCAGGCTCCTCGGCAGTCTCCTCAGAAATTTCTTCTAGAGGAACCTGAGCAGGCTCTCTTTGTCCGTTTCCTCGAAGGACCCGCGCCAGTAGACTTCCGCCTTCGGGAAGCCGCCTTCTTCATCTGATCGTCCTTCTCCACTTGGCCGGAGAAGAGGGACTTGTAGTAGGCGGCAGTATCGTCGCCCATCTCTGAAACAGGAAAGAAACATCAGCGTAAGTCCGAGGAAAAAACAGCAAAGGAGTAGAAGATAACTCACTTTCGGCAAGCATTTCGAAAGAAATCTCCTCCTTTAGAAGCCTGACCAACCAGGAATCTTTCCCGGCGATGGCAGGAGCTGGCATCCCGAGGTCAGTCTTGTGCTCCTTTACCACCTTCAGTTCCCGAAGGACCTCTTCGGTCATCAACTTCCAGTTGATTGGAAAAGGGTAAAGGGCACGCGGAGAGACCTCGGGATCCCAGTCAGAGACAGCCCGAATGCGGGCATCGAAATACGCGAACACGGGAGCCAACTCTGGGGTCAGCAGCATCCTCAGATCACCAACGTCCGCATCCAGTGTTCCCTGAGCCCATTCGGTCGGAACATACGACCAGGCCTCAGCCTTCTTCATGAAGAAGAACTTCTGTTGTCACCCCCGCCAGCTATCCTTAGTGGCGAGGTGAACATGAATTTCTTGCTCCCGGATCCCCGAGGTAGCATGAAATAGAAGCCACCCTTCGGGACCACAGAGAGCTTGTAGTACTACATAAAAATCCTGAAATGGGGTTCTATCCCGAAGACGCCACACATGCAGAGAAAGGCGTTGAAATAGCAGAACGAGTTCGGGGGAAGCTGGTTCACCGCAATGCCATGAAATTGGCAGAACTCGCACACCATCTTCGAGGGGGATATCGAAGACCGGCCTTCAGTTGGGCTCGGAAAACGGTAACCTCCTTACTATGGTTTGAAAATGCATAGTGGCTAGAACGAGGCAGCCTGATAACGGCGTAAGAGGGAAGAAAGAATTTTTGCTTCCACCTCTCTAACTTCTCAGGGGTGGTGCAACAAGGATGGGCTAAAAGAGGCTACCAGCTCTCAGGAATGGGCATTTTCGACGTAAAAATGAGTTTGAAAACGGAAGAAAACAGTTTCCAGAGAAAAACTCAGAAGAACACAGGGATCAAAACGCGCTGGAAAACAAAAACCCACCGAAAGATTTGCCAAAATCTGAGGACGCCATCGTGAAAGTTGGCTGGAAAAAAGGCTCTGATTAAGGAAGCTCCGCCACAGAAAGCAAGAAAAATGCAAGAACAGAGGCAAAGCAGAGAAAAGAGCAAAAGAGGCAAAGCAGAGAAAAGAGCAAAAACGTAAGGAACTTATGATGAAATGGGCTATTTATAAGCCAGAGGTGGGTAACCGAAACGCCGTCATAAGTACCCTTTAGAGGCGAACCGACGCCGTAATTACTCTCTGCACTTGAAAAGGCGCGCCCTCTGTAACCAACGCGACTCTCCTCCAATGGCAAAGCGCCACGTGTCAACTGCCGCGAAAAAATAGGGGACAGGTCCTCCAAACGTCCCTTGAAAGCTGGGACACGTCTTCTGACATCCCTGGAAAACTGGGACGCGCTGCTCAGACTGACACATTTGACCGAACAGACCTGCAGAAACAAAACGTAGACTCCGCCTCGAGGACGCCAAAAAGGCCAAGACCGTAGAGCCCGTGATCTTCGGGCAAAAGGCACGTCCTCGGAACAGGTTATGCTTCCAAAAAGACTCCCACAGATGACCTCGGAAAGAGATGCAAAACCAAAGTCTTCCTTCGGCTTTCCAAAGGGGGGCATGTGATACCCAAAGGCTATCGCCTCTATCTGGCCGAACTCCCTGCCACAGTCATGGCCAGAAGAAGCTGGCGCTACCCGAGAAAAGGTGTGATCAGGCACCTCGGGAGATAGCCGAAGAGCTCCGAGCCCGGCACGCCAGGACACTACTCGCCCCCCCCCAGGGTCGTGAACTGATCGCCTTCGGAAAATTGTCACCTGACATAGCAAGCCGAACACGATATCCCCGAAGGCGGAACTACCTGAAGCTGGGAAACCCCAAACTCAGGGCTTGTTTCCCGAAGAGGCTCTGTCCGTACCAAAGGACGACCTCACCCAGGGACCTCGGGAGTACGGCAGGGGTATTTATGGAAGCATTTAAGGAAGCCTCTGACACATCCATTCACAGATGCCACAAGCCGCCTCAAAAGGCGCTCTACCACGCTAACGCCATCAAAATCACATCATGGCCCGTCTCAGCACATGGCTGAAGGCAACCTGCTACCAACTATCTGTCCCCTACGCCCGGAAATTCAGGAACATCCGATCGAACATGTGTCGCGATCTGAATGGGCTAAGCACTCCTATAAATACCAGGACTTAATACCAGACAGGAGGTTGGTTGGCTGGCAAAATACGGCTCCCATTACCAGGCAAAACTCCTCAGCCCCTTGTGCTATTTTCTCTGCCTTTCTCTCGGCCACCACTGACTTGGGCGTCGGAGGCTTCCCCCCCCGGAAAAACACTTCGGGGGCCTCCTAACCGTTTTGTTTCTAAGCTTTCAGGCACTCTCCTTTGGGCTGTCCAGTCGACCAGGCGTCCTTCCTCCCAGAAGTCTCTCCACCAGTCACCATGACTGAAAGTTATGAGGCCCCAGGCCATCACCATGGAATTGGCAAAAGTCGCAAATCATCTTCGGAGGAGGGTACCGAAGTCCGGCCTTCAGTTGGGCCCGGAAAACGGTAACCTCCTCGCCACGGTTCGAAAAGCTGAATTGGTCAGAACGTGGCAACCTTGTAATGGCGTACGAGGGAAGAAAGAATTTGGTCTTCCATCTTGCTAATTTTTTAGGAGTGGTGCAGCAAGGGTGAGACAAAAGAGGTTGCCAGCTCTCGGGAATAGGCATGGTCAGCAGAAAAGCGATTTCAGAAAAAGGCCAAAAATGACTTCGGGAAAGCTTAAAAAGCAAAAGAATCTAGAAGTTAAAACCCACCAAATGTTTTGCCAAAATCTGGATTCGAAGACTATCACGAAAGGTTGCCGGAAAACACTCCGTCAAAAAGGATTGCCGCAAAAAGCAGGAGAAAACGTGAAAGCAGTTCAAAGCAACAGCAGAAGCAAAAGGAGGTTATGACGGAACAGAGGTATATATAGGCCAAGGAGGGTAGGCGAACCGGCGTCATAAAGTACTCCACAAAGGCGAACAGTCGCCATAACTGCTCATGGGGCGAGAAAAAGCGCGCCTGCTGTATCCGACGCAGTTCCCTCCAATAACAAGCTGCCACGTGTCAGCCATCTCGCCAAAAGAGGGACACGCTTTCTGACACCCCTAGACCCTGGGCGCGCCGCTTCAGACTGACACGCCTAGTTACAAGACATGACGTTACGCAGCCCTACAAAAGGAGAGAAGTGGGTGATCTCGAAGACACCAAAGGACGGGCTATGACCAAGCAGTCCATGTCTTCGGACAAAAGGTACATCTTCGGCACAGGCATTGCGTCCGAGGTCCCGAAAGACCCCCTCCAAAAGCCAACAAACCGAAGTTCCCACTTCGGCTTTTCGGAGGGGGGGCTTGTGATAGCCGAAGGGCTATCGCCTCCTTCAGCACATACTTCTTGACGAAAACATGGTCGGGAAGCCTGGCGTCATCCGACAGAGGCATTATCACTGACCTCGGAAGGAGCGAAGTCAGACACCACGAAGTTGGGACTTCGGCTAATATGCTAGGAATTTCAAAGGTATCGCCGGCTACCTCAGGGGACCAAAAGGATGGCCTTCGGGCATAAAGAACCAGCCATTCCAAACAGGAGAGAACTTCCCCGAAGGTGGAACCCTAGAACCAGGGGACTCCCCGAACTACGAGCATAACTCCCGAAGAAGGGCATCCGTACCAAAGAACGACCTCGCCCAGAGGACCTCGGGAGTACGACAAAAGCATTTAATGAGCCTCTGACATGTCGCCCACAGGCGTTACACGCCGCCTCAAACAGCTGTCTGACATGCCGTCGCCGTCCAGGTCTTGTCACGACCTGTCTCGGTTCAAGGCTTAAGGAGCCTACAAACGGCTATTTGTCCCCTACGCCCTGAAACACAAAGAACATCCGACCGAACACGTGTCATGATCTGAACGGGCTGGGAACTCCTATAAATACCAGGAAACACACCCTGGCAAGGGGCCCGATCTGACCCTCTCCCCTTGAGAAAATACAAATAGGTAAGGCCACTAAACCTCTTAGTGCTCCCCCTCTTTCATCTTTCAGGACACTAACTTGGGCGTCGGAGGCTCCTCCCCGGAAAAAGACCCCGGGGACCTCCTAACCCTCTTTTTTGAGTATTTCAGGCACACTCCCCTGTGAAATCTAGGCTCCAGACATTCTCCCTCTCAGGAAGTCCCTCCCGAAGTCACAATGTCTTCCAACGAAGATGCCTCGGGGCATCAAGAAGCCATACTATTTTGAGAGCCAAGCATGTCTTAAATATGGTTCTTAAGATCATTGGATCAAATACTACCATTTGGTCCAAATGAGAGGATAAGAAGATCATGGCCAGAATTGGCCTACTGTGCCACATGTTAGAGATAATCCACCAAGAGGTCATGGACTAAGGCCACAGCTACAAAGAGGTGGAGAAGTGCTTCAGATAGATAGTGGAGAGCTATCCAAACAAGGAGCAATAAAAGGTAACATTTACTTAAATGGATCACTAGTCAATGTATTCTTTGATACTGGTGCTTTAATGTCCATTATTGCGTAGAAGTTAATAGAATTTATAAAATTGTCTATAGAATTCATGCTTAACATATCATTAGTAGGGACAACAAGTAGTCAATGTTTTTTCTTTAATGAACTGGCTAAGAATTGTGACCTAAAAGTTGGAAAGACAAAGATTATGACTAATTTTGCTTGTGTTAAACATTCCAAAATATGATACTCCCTCCATCCCAGTTTACTTGAAACATATTCCTTTTTTGGATGTCCCAAAAGGTTGAAACGTTTCCTGTTTTGAAAAAGTTTAAACAATTAAATAATCCCTTTACACAAAACCCAATAAAGGCTCTTTTTTTAATATCCACTCAATCTCTCACTGGACAAAACCTAAAAAAGAATCTTTTTTTTAATCATTATTTAAACTTTTACTACATAAAAAATTAACACAAATTACATACACCTTAATCTCCGTACCCAGACAAATGTTTCAACTTATTTGGGACGAAGGGAGTATTATTTTGGGCATGAATTGGTTGGCAAAGCATGGAATTAATAATGATTATGCTAAAAGAGAAATCACATTACCTAGTAATAAAGTGCATGCATTAGTGAATTCTAAAGAATTAGTGCATGAAAGGCATGTTATGGAACTAGAAGTTATGGATGAAATTCCTGTGATTTCTAAAGAAGAATATTACGCATTGAACGCTATTGAAATTGATGAAGAAGTCAGTAAAATACCTGTAAGAAGGGACACTTCTCAAGTATTTCCTAAAGACCTACAAGTATTCCCCCCAAAGAGAGATAAATTTTGAAATAAAACTACAACCTAGTGCAATGCTAGTATCTATTTCTCCTTACAGAATGTCTATCAAAGTAATGAATGAGCTCAAGAAATAACTTGATAAACTTCTTAAAAAAGGGGTTCATAAGACTGAGTGTTTCACCGTGGAGTGCTCCAGCTCTTTTTGCTCTTTTTGTGAAAAGGAAATATGGATTACTAAGGTTGTGTATTGATTATAAAAAGTTGAATAATGTCACAATCAAGAACAAGTATCCACTCCTAAAGATTGAAGATCTATTTGATCAACTCAAGGAAGCAAAGATCTTCTTTAAGATTAATTTAAGATGTGGGTACTTTCAATTGAGGGCCAAGGAAGAAGATATACCCAAGATAGCTTTTAGAAGTAGATATGGGCATTACGAGTACACAGTCATGCCATTTAGCTTGACTAATGCCCCTACTGCATTCATGGATTTAATGAACTGTGTCTTCAAAGCTCACTTATATAAGTTTATAGTGGAGTTCATTGATGACATCCAAGTGCACTCCAAGGATGAAAATGAACATGAGCATCACTTAAGAACTATATTGAAGACATTGCAAGATAATCAATTGTGCGCCAAATTTTTTCAGTGCCAATTTTGGATTAACGAAGTGTTTTTCCTAGGACACATCATTGATGCACAATGCCTTATAATGGACCTTGAAAAGGTCAAGGCTATGCAAGACTGAGAAGGACTTAAGAATATGAAGGAAGTTAGAAGCTTCCTAGGATTGGTAGGTTATTATAAGAGATTTGTGCCAAAATTCTCTAAAATTGCTTTAGCTTTTAGTCAACTGACCAAGAAAGGTCAAAGATTTGAGTGGATTGAAAAGTATAAAAAGAGCTTTCAGGAGCTGAAAAGTAGATTGATTCAAGCTCTAGTGTTGACTGCAATTGATCCAAGTAAGCCATTCAATGTATATATAAATGCATCTAGATTTGGGCTAGGGTGTGTTCTGATACAAGATAAAAATTTGATTACTTATGGGCCAAGACAACTGAGATCCCATGAGCAAAACGATCCTACCCATGATTTAGAACTTGCAATTGTGATATTTTCCCAAGTAATGGAGGTACTATCTACTAGGAAGTTCATTCTTAATATACACGGACCATAAAAGCCTAAAGTACTACTTCATTCAAAAAGAGTTGAACATGAGGCAAAGAAGATGGTTAGAATATCTTAAGGATTATGATCGCACCATTGGACATACTTAGGACAATGGCAACTTGGTGGTGGATGCCTTAAGCAAAAAGTACACAGGACTGATAAAGGGTGGTTTTATAAAGGACAGCACTAAAGAAAATGGTTTGTTATGCCTTTGGCATAAGTGGCAAAGATGGGGAGAAGCATAAGTCTATACAATAATTGTACAATTAGGATGGATTGAAGAAATAAGGAAGGCACAGAAATCAAATCCTAATCTGAAAAAGATTTCAGGAGAAGAAAAAGGGTTCTTATATGAATCATTTGCCTACAAACAAGGATTACTGTACTGCAATGATAGGATATATGTGTTTAGTAAGCAAGGACTCTAAAATGAAATACTTGAGGAGCATCAAACTAGCAAGTTAAATATCCATCTTGGTTGTGAAAACATGTACAAGGACTTAAACATTCATTTATGGTGGCCAAACATGAAGAAAGACATTGTAATGTATGTCTCTAAATGTGCCACATGCAAAAGAGTGAAAGTACCCACTTTTTTCCATTACAGATCTTAAATTCTCTAGAAAAATTGGCACAAATTTACATGAAGGAGATAGTGAGATTACATGGAGTACTAGACTCCATAGTATCTAATAGAGATATAAGATTTGTGGCCAGATTTGGAGTATTTTCTATAAAGCACTAGAAGCCAAAATTCACCTAAGCACTGCTTATCATCCTAAAAAAAATGGACAGATAGAAAGGGTAATTCAGATACTTGATGACATGCTTAGAAGCAATGTACTAAACTATAGAGGAGAATGGGACCAACATTTTTTTTGACAGAATTTTCTTATAACAATAATTATCAAAGTACCATTAGCATGACACCTTATGAAGCCCTATATGGAAGAAGGTGCATGACACTTCACTGTTGGGTAGAAGCCTTAGATAAGCTAGAGTTAGGTCTTGAAATCATTGAAGAAACAACCAACAAGATCTAGAACAAACAAGAAAGATTAAAAGTTACCAACCAGAGGACCACTGCTTATGTGAATAAAAAAAGAAGAAACTTGGAGTATGAGGTTGGTGACAAAGTATGGCTCAAAATAGCACCAACAAAAGGTACCATCAAATGTTGAAAAAGAAGTAAGTTATCTCCAAGATATATTGTTCCTTACGAATTACTGGATAGGGTTGGTAAAGTGGCTTACAGGTTAACTTTACCGCCAAGTATATCAAGTGTTCATAATGTTTTCCATATAAGTATGCTTAAGAAGTGTCCACTAGACACAAAGCATGCTATAGCAATGGAAGACACACAATTAAAACCTAACTTGACATATGAAGAGAAACCTATAGACATCCTAGCTCAAGACATCAGAAAGCTAAGAAACAATATGATTCCCGCGGTCAAAGTTCAATGGTCACACCATTTTGAAAGATAGACGACTTGGGAAATTGAGAAATAAATGTTGAAAGGGTATCCAAAAGAGTACCCTAAGTTAAAGTCAGTTTTGGATAATAAAATTTTTAATGGGAGAGAAATGTTACCACCTTCATAAAATGGGAAAATTACAGCATAAGAACCTAAAGTTATATGGTCAAATTTCACCATAGTGTATGAATTGTGAAGTGTAAAGTAGTCAATGTAGACTCCATTAAGTGGCACACACGATGATCGCTTGGTCCTTAAGAAAGCCTTAATGGATTGCATATTTTCCAAGCAACCTATAGGCTAAATTGTAAGGCCACAAAAGTTGGGTACTCAATTGCAAAAATTTTTAAAAAAGGCTTATGGAGGGACATGGATGGCATTAAAGAAAATGTTGTGAGCCAAATTGCACAATGAGGCAAATATCATCATTTAAAGTATCATGGACACATTGGTACCCAAATGTGTATATTGCATCTTAAGGGCATAATGACACTTGACTAGGTTAAAATTGAAGAATTTCTACATTCTTCCACCCCTTGATAGCCGATTATACTATGTCCAAAATGGCTCAAAACTTTCAAAAATATAAATATATATATTCACATTTATCTAATTTTCATCTAACATTTAGCCTCCACAAGCCTAGGGCTCCTCCTTGAGAACCTTTACTACCTTCCATAACCATAATAGCTTAAGAGTTTAAGAAAAAGCAAAAGAAAACATCATGCTCATCAAAGGTGCCAACAAACCCTAATTTTGGCTTTGCTAGTTTTTTCTTGGTTGTTCACCTAAGGTAAGGGTTTTTACTAAGTTTCTTGGGTTGTTTACTACTTATCAAACATCCAAGAAACCAAGACCATGCTTGGAAGAGAGCAAAAGGCTCAAGAAACCAAGGATGAGTTAAGGGATGTGTGGCATGGCAAGGCTTCAGCCTTATTATTTTTCATGCAAAGATGGCAGCAAGAGCAAAAGGTTTCTAGAGCCCAAGTTAGTACTAGTTATGATCTAAAGCCTCCTAAAACCAAGTGAAAACTTGAAGAGGGCTTCCATAGTGTTGCCATAATGATATCTTATTGTTTTATTGAATTATTGTTACTTTCCCTAATGAAATCATGACTACTACATTTCATTTAATTGCTTGTGTGAATTGCTTGTGCATATGGTTGTCAAATTTGTATATATGTGTTATTTTTGTGTGTTTTAGTGTCTTTGGATTTTTGGTTATGACATTGGAGTGAATACTTTAATGTAAATGTCATGGAGTGAGGTCCCAGTGCCCTGAGCTTGCTTAACTTGTAAGCCCTTTGGGATTGTGATCCCACTTGTATAGTTAATTAAAACAATTTACGTGGAACTAGTTCCTTAGCCTACCCTGCAAAAAGATATACATGTGTTTGTCCTGACAATGCAAACAATTAAGTAAACCATTTAAGAAAACATCACTTGAGCATTGCATTTAAAAATACTTAAACTATGCCAAGACAATGGAATACTAGTTACTTCAACTTCAAGTAGTAGTTTGTGCACACTATACAACACTAGCATGTACCCAAAAGTAACTCAATGGTTTAACACCACAATGTATCCTAATGGAGGCAACATCTTAGTACACAAGGTACCACATAAACACAAGAGGAAATCCTTAACTAAGAACCGTAAACTTGAGTCCCACCTTTAAGCTATCAAGCTCCAAGTGCAAGCCCCTTTCCAATCCTTGTACACCACTTAGCCTCTAATTTGTAAAGGCATAATGCATAGATAGTACAAACCTTAACTCCCAAGTAAACTTAGAATCTCAAAGATTTTGGAGAATAAATGTGGTGGAACAGGGCCCTAGTGCCCTAAATTGCTAAAACAGGTAGGCTCTTTAGGAACTATGATCCCACTTATGTTACAATTGGCTCGTTATTACTCGTAAAGTATCTTAAATCATTACGTGCAACTAGTTACTTAGTCTACCCTACATAAGAAATATGCATGCATTGTCCTGGCTATGCGATAACAATGAACTAAAACTATAAAGAAAATTATGGCACCCATTCATAAAACATAAGTGAAAACAAGCCAAGACATAAAAACTCTAGTTGCTTTAACTACAAGTAACAACTATGTGCATACATCTTAATCTTATATGCACCAAAATGTAACCCTAGTGTTATACACACCAATGGACACTAGTAGAGACAATCCCTTTGTATGGAAAGACTATACATATAGAAGAAGCAACTTATATCTACTAAGATCCATCCTTAGCTCTTCACCCAAGCAAGCTAGCTTCAAGTGATGTGCCACACTTTCCTTGTACTCACTTAGCCTCAAACTATAAGGCAAACACTTTGGTTAGTACTAGCTTATGCCATAAGTAACTTAGAAATGTAAAGTTTCCTACTGATAGAATACCTTTAAACTAATAAAACTTAGCTTTAACAGTTGGGCCTTACCAATTGTTAAGCCCGACCAGCCTACTTAAACTTGCACAACACTTAAGGGGTGAGTACTCAGTAAGGGATTCGGTACCTACAGGGCAAAACAAATGCAAGCATGCAAGGCAAAAAAAACATACAAATATATATATGACATACAATGTAAAGCAAGCAATCAACAACGTAACTAGAAACAAGGATAAGAACAACAACAAGCAATGCAAATAATGGATGGGTGAGTGAATGAATGAAATATGCACATGAAAATGCACTTAGGACTTTCTTACACCTGTAGATGCTAAGCTTACCATGAGCTCATACGACTAGGGTACTTAGTTACTAGCCCTTGTATCCTATGCTAGCACTTAACTAACCCCATGAAGTCCTCTTACGGGGGCCATAGAGTAAATTGTCACTTACTCAACCCTTGCCCGCCTCTGACGAGTTACTTAGAGTAAGTCACTGATTACTTATTCCTTACCCATCTCTTCCTTTAACTTATTGTGTGGGGTAGCTGTCTTATGTGGTTCACTTGCCTAACCTTAAGGTTTGGTTGGGATCCTTTTAGGTTTCCTTTGATTGCCCAAAGGTCTAACACCTCCCACTTGGGCCAACAAAGAGTCTGAAACCTGTATTAATCCCTTTAGTGCTCCCTTAGTAACTTAAGCACTTTAACTTCCTTAGCCACCATTCATTACCCTACCTTAACCACACCACTTAGCTACCACCTAAATAATGCATAATTCCCAACTTAGGAATGAGTTCTAGACCTAACCGAGGCTACGGAACATCTTAAATTAGCTTAGGGATGATAACCGAGAATTTGAGACAATCTTCGGATACCCTGAGCTTGAGGGACTAATGCTTTGGCAACACCATCAGTGATGTGTCGCCAAAGGCATCAATGCTTGGGGTACCTGAGATCTAACGGCGATGCGTAGTATTGCACGATAGCGTGCAAACTTGCACAAAACTTGCTCAAACTTTCCCAACCAAGGCCAATTCACATGGGTCTTGTTTCTACTTCATTCCCACATGTAATACTACATTTCTATGAATTATTTGAGATAAATTTACTTAAATCCCTTACCTCAAATCATCCTTAAAGCAAGAAACAAAGAACAAGCATACTTGAGCTCCACAGAGTTCTTTTGAGTTCCAAGCTTGAATTCAATCAAATTGGACACCAAGGGCACAGAATTAAGACCATTTCTAACCATTTAACAAGCTTAGAACTAACTCACAAGGATCAAAGACCTTTACCTTAGGGTTTGAACAAAAAACTTGCAAGAACAACTCCAAATGCACCAAATCCAATAAATGAGCTAAGGGCTTGTTGGGATAGGTTTGGAACCTTCAATTTTCATGGAAACTTGAGTGATTTGGGAGGTTTGGAGGTGGAGAGATGTGAAGAGAGGAGAGCTAAGAAAATGGTGAGTGAGGAAGATAATGAATAGTCCCCACTCTTCCAAATATAACCAACTTCTCCAACCTAGCCTTATTTCTTTTCCATTTGACACTTTGGCCCTCAAACTTAACTTTGATTCACTTAGGCCACTTGAACCTCCAATAAACCATCAAACCTTGGTCCCATAGAAAGGTTTTTCTTAGCCAAACACTTTGCCCTTAGGCCACTTAAGCCATTGTAAGACATAATAGCTTAACTTCTCACTTAGTGCATTTTTCACCTTTAACTTTTACTTTTGGTTCAAATGGCTATAAACACTTATGGTCTTAAATCAATTAGCTCAAAACAGTTGCATGAACCTAATTTTACTGAAATTATGGTCATGCCACTGACTTGGGCCAAAATTATCATTTTACCCTTTTTGCCTTTTAGGTGCCAATTACACTTTGGAACTCAATTTATCCTTACTTAGCTTGCTTTTCATGCATAATAAAACTTATTTGAGGGAAATAACTTGGGATTTACTTACCTTAACATTCAATGTAGTGGAAACACTAGGAGAGCCTTTACAGTAAATACCTGCAAAAAGGGGAAACTTAGCCCACAATTATCCACTTAGTTGTTAGGTCTAGTGTTAGAACTTACACAACAAACTTATAGGAGTGAGTACATGAATTTACTTAGTAAAGGTCCCTTGGGGTACCTGCAAAGAAGAGAACAAGCAAGCATGTAATATGACACATAAACAAATGAGCAACCAACTAACAATCAACACAAGACAATAATATAAGGGCATGCAATGCATGAATGTATGATATAAAACACACACACACATTCCATGGGACTTCTTACGCCTTAGGTGTCTTAATCTTGTCGTGAGCTCAAACGGTGTAGGTACTTGAGACACTGGCCCTCGTATCCCAAATTCTTTACCTATCTTAAATCCCACTTATGGGTCCTAGAGTAAGTTATCACCTCTTCTCAAATCTTACCCATCTCACCCTTAACTTATTATGCAAGGCAGCCATCTTATGTAGTCTAACTTGCCAAGCTCTTAGAGGTTAGCATAGAGCTTCTTAGTGGCTCATTTACTAAACCACATGGTTTGGTTAGGATCCCTTTAGGTTTCTTCCTCATTTCCCAAAGGTCTAAGACCTAACTCTTGGGTCAATGAAAACTTCAAAACTTGACTTAATCCCTTTAGTGCCCTATTGACAACTTGAGCACTTTTACCCCCTTGCCAATCTACTTAGCTCTACCTTAACCACACCACTTAGGTACCACTTAAATAATGCATAAATCTCAACTTAGTAATGAGTCTTAGACCCAATTGAGGCTATAAAAATTTTTAAAATAGGCTAGGGATGATAACCAAGAGATTAAGATACTCTTAGGATGCCCCAAGCTTACGGGACTTGTGCCTTGGCGATGCATCATCAATAGCATCAGTCCTCGGGTTTCCTAAAAAATTGTAGGTGATGCATCATGAACTCATGTTGCCAACTGCGATGAGTCGCCAATGCTCTTTGACCCTCACGCAGCTGCGTGCTAACTTGTATAAAACTTGCTCAATCTTTGAATCCCCAAAGCCAATTCACTTAGGTCTTATTTCCACTTCATTCCCACATATAATACTGTTGGGTTTCGGGAGCCAAACAGCGCAGCGGAATTTAACCGAAACCCTCCAGGATCCAAGTGAAATGGGGTAAACCGGGTGTTTGAAAATTTTCATACCTAATTTTCGGTTGAGATCTCTCACTCAACTATAAAGTCGAATCACTAAACCTGAACAGTTCACGTGTTCAAGCTCTCTATGGTATCCACACGAGCCTCTCAGGATCACCACGCTTCCACTGCATCCCGGCAGATGCGTTTCTCTTGCGCTCGCAGTGCTAGCTTGCGTCCTCCAAGGAATTGCAAGAGAAGAGTGTGGCTGTCCTTTTTGGAGGCTAGGGCAAGGAGACCTGCGAATTTCTCACTTAAAAGTTGTATTTATAGTGAAACTCAACTTCCAGGCCTAATGGGTTTCAAAGCCCTAATCCAATTAGGATTTAATTTCGGGCTTAATAATGGCTTAACTATTAGGCCCATTATTAATACAAAATTAAAGTGAAACCATAACCCAAATAATTAGCCCATGCACTCTAATGATCCAAATAGCTCTATGTGTGCGACCCAATAGGCTCTTGTCATGTTGGCAATGATCATAAATCACATTTATGATCATAAGCAATGAGCGGTGTCTAGCAACACATCATTGCTACCCAAGTGACAAGATTGTCGGTGAATCGACTAAACCTTTATGATCATCACCGATATATGCCATTGTCCCTTTGTCCAAGATATCAAGACTAAGCACGAGACATGGAATGTGTCACTCTCGTATAGCCCAATCTTTGGTTTCTTGATTACCGAGTAGACTAACTTAAGCTGATGACATTGATATCGTATATCAACTCATCCGAGCATGGCCATGCATTTTCTAAGTCTCACTCTATCAAGGGGCCCGAAGATATCACTCCCGTTACATAGGAGGGACAAATCCCATCTTGATCATACAAATCCCTCTGCATGATATGTGACATACCCAATGACCTCCTTCAAGTTCACTCAGTTACGAGCAACAAAGGAAAGTATCAAAGTATGTGACTCACATGTAGGGAACCTTGATGATCTTAGGTCGAAGGACTACATATACCATGATCACTATGAGAATCACTTATGACACTCATATAACGATCCATGAAGTGTTCTCATGGTGGGTCGGTCTAGTACACAAGTTCTCCAACTTGTACCCATATGTCGACTACATATCTCATATTAGTCTCCACATATGCTAGTCGTTATGTATTATTGCAACCCGCTCCACAATAATACTATACTAGGGACGTTTAAGAATATCATTATTCTAGAGTTACAATTATGTTTGTTAAGTTACGTAGAAACAAAACAACAAACATAATTGCTGGATTAACGCCTTAATAAAATATCATGACTCAATGTGAAAAAATGCAATCATCTCATGATTGGCTTTTGGTCACAACACTAACAAATACTACATTTCTATACATTATTTGAGATAAATTAACTTGAACCCTTACCTTAATTTAGTCACAAAACAAGAACAAAGCACAAGTGCACTTGAGCTCAACTTAGCTCTCTTGAGTTCCAGACCTAAAACCAATGTGACATGGCACCAAAAACCTCAAATCAAGACCATTTATAGCTACTCAAACAACTTAGAACTAGCTCAAACAAAACCAAGAAACTTACCTTAACTTTTAAGCTCAAAACAAGCATCAAAGAGCTAAATTCAAGCAAAAACACCAAGAATGAGTTTGACGCTTCTTGGATTCACCTTGGAAACTTCAAATTTGATGAAAATTTATGGAATTAGGGTTGTTTGTAGCAGAATTTCTAGTCTAGAAACTGAGCCACGAAATTTTGGGAAAAAAAGGAATGGAAGTCGAAGTCAAAAACTTGGTTGAAATATCCTATCAATTCCACTAACTTACTTTTTGACTTTTTGGCTCTTGGCTGTCAAGTTCTCTTTTGTTTCACTTTGAACACTAAACAGTTACCCAAAACAATCCCTCCTTGGTCCTAAAGAATATTCATAAGCCCCTTACACTTATCCTCTTAGACACTTAAGCCACTCAAGACATAAATGATTCATTTGAGCACTTAGTGCAATTTTTGCATTTTTCTTTCCAATGATGGTTTAATAGCTAGGATAACTTATGTTCATAACTTAATTAGTCAAAATTCCTTAAATGGCCCTAATTTCATCAAAATTATAGTCATGCTAGTTAAAATTACCATTTTACGCTTTTGACTTATAGGTGCCAAATCACACTTAGGAATTCATCGTTACTTATACTTAGCTTATCTTTCTTACTTAATAAGATGCTAACTTGAGGTTCTTAAGTGAAAACACTTAAACAAAATACAATTACCAGGTCAAAGCTAGTCGTAGACTAGGAGAGTTGTCACATCCTTTCCTCCTTTAGAAATTTGGTCCTCCAAATTCTGACTTAATCGGGCAAATTCACTTGGATGTTGCTTTTGCATATCCTGCTCAGTTTCCAAAATGGCCTCTTCCTCCTCTTGGTTAAACCATCATACCTTGACCACTAGGATCCATTTTGTTCTTAGTTTCCAAACTTGGCAGTTAAGAAACTTGACAGGGTGTTCTTCATAACTTAGGTCCTCCCTCATTAGGATGATGGATAGGGCTAACACTTGCCTTGTTAGTGTTGTGCCAAAAAGCCAATCATGAGATGATTGTGTTTTGCACATTGAGTCATGATATTTTATTAAGGCATTAATCCAGTAATTATGTTTGTTGTTTCATTTTTGCGTAACATAATAAACATAATTATAACCTTAGAATAACGATATTCTTAAATGTCCCTAGTCTAGTATTATTATAGAGCGGGTTACAATAATACACAACAACTAGCATATGTGGAGATTGATATGAGATATGTATTCTACATATGGGTATAAGTTGGAGAACTTGTGTACTAGACTGACCCACCGTGAGAATGCTGCATGGATCGTTATATGAGTGTCATAAGTGATTCTCATAGTGATCTTGATATATGTAGTCCTTTGACCTAAGATCATCAAGGTTCCTTACATATGAGTCACATACTTTGATACTTCCTTTTGTTAATCGTAACTAAGTGAACTTGAAGGAAGTCATTAGGCATGTCACATATCATGCAGAGGGTTTTGTATGATCAAGATGGGATTTGTCCCTCCTATGTAATGAGAGTGATATCTTCAGGCTCCTTGATAGAGTGAGACAAAGAAAATGAACGACCATGCTCGGATGAGTTGATATATGATGCCAATGTCATCAGTTTAAGTTAGTATACTCAGTAATCAAGAAACCAAAGATTGGGTTATACGAGAGTGACACATTCCATGTCTTGTGCTTAGTCTTGATATATTGGACAAAGGGACAATGACATATACGGATAATGATTATAAAGGTTTAGTCGAATCACCAACAATCTTGTCACTTGGGTAGCAATGATGTGTTGCTAGACAACGCTCATTACTTATGATCATAAATAAGATTTATGATTATTGCCAATGTGGTAAGAGCCTATTGGGTCGTACACATAAAGCCTATTTAGATTATTTGAGTACATAGGCTAATTTATTTGGGTTATGATTTCATGATAATTTTGTGTTAATAATTGGCCCAAAAGTTGAGCTATTATTAAGCCTAAAATTAAAGCCTAATTGGATTAGGGCTTTGAAACCCATTAGGCCTAGAAGCTGAGTCTCATTATAAATACATCATATAGTGAGAAATTTATAGCTTTGCCCTAGCCTCCTAAAAGTAACAGTTGCACTATTCTCTTGTGATTCCTTGGAGGACACAAGCTAGTACTATGAATGCAAGAGAAACACACCTACCAAGATGTTGTGATCCCAAGACGCTCATGTGGATACCATAGAGAGCTTGAATACATCAACTATTTAGGTTTTGTGATTCAACTCAACAGTTGGGTGAAAAATCTCAACTGAAATTAGGTATGAAAATTTTTTAGCACCCAATTTACCCTGTTTCACTTGGATCTTCGAGGGTTTCATTATATTCCACTGCGCTTATTTGGCTCCCAAAACCCTACATGCCTAGGGTTCATAATGCATTTCCTTAAGGAACTTACATAACAGACATTGTGAACATGGAGCAAACTTGTTGGCAAAGTCAACCGATAAGCCACTTTCGCCACCTTTTCAAGGACTTCAAAAGGACCAATATATTTTGGAGGCAACTTACCCCTTTGACCAAATCTAGCCACACCCTTCATCAGGGAAACCTTAAGGAGTACCTTGTCTCCTACACCAAACTCCAAATCTTTCCTTCACACATTTGCGTAATTGGCTTGCCAATCTGAGGCAACCTTGATCCTTGCTTGGATCAACTTAATCAAACACAGGTGTTGGTCCTAATCGCCTCTAAAATCCATCATACAACTTTGCAACATGTTTTCCAAGGTTTGGACTACCTGCTTAGTTTGCCGATCGATCTAAGGGTGATAAACAGTACTTAGGCTCATAGTGGAACCTATAGCCTTCTAAAAGGCATTCCAGAACCTTGAGACAAAATGAGGATATCTATTAGATACAATCTAATTAGAGATTCCATGGAGTCTCACCACTTTCCAGATATACAACTGGGTGAACTTCTCCATGGTATAAGTAATCTTAGTGGGGATAAAGTATGCTGACTTTGTTAACCTATCCACCACCACCCAAATTGAATCATGCTACCTTCTTGTGTTGGGTAACCTGACACAAAATTCCATGGTGATGGATCCCCACTTTCTTTCTAGGAGGGGTAAACTTTGCAATATTCCTGATGGCTTTTGGTGCTATATATTCACCATTTAACAAATGAAGCATTTAAACACATATTCATATATGTCCCTCTTAAACTTTGGCCACCAAAAATGAATCCTAAGGTCATGGTACATCTTATTCACACTAGGGTGAAAATTAAGCTAACTCATATGTACCTCTTGCAACACTTGTTGCTTTAGGTCACTTGGCACATAGAGTAAGCCACCATAATAAAGCAACTCATCCTTGTACTAAAATTCTTTCAATATGGTACCATGCCTTTCTTCCCCAGAAACTTTCTTCAAGTTTGGGTCCTTGTCCTGAGCTTCCTTAACCCTAGCCAGCCAGGCTAACTAAATCTCAAGGACTACAACTTAAGTCATTTCCCAGTCTTGCTATGTTTTAACTAAGACCGTGAACCGTTCCACATTGGGACTTTTTAAGGTAGTAGCCACTTGATCCTTGGAAAGAATCACCTTAGAATACTTATGGCTCAAGGCATCGCCAACCACATTGGCTTGACTAGAACAATAGTTTATCAAGCAATCGTAATCCTTGATATACTCGATCCACCTTCTTTGCCTCATGTTTAGATCCTTTTGGGTAAACAAATACTTCAGACTTTTATGGTCCATAAAGATCTTGAAGGACCTTCCCATAAGGTTGTGTCTCTAGAGCTTTAAGGTAAACACAACAATTGGCAACTCAAGATCATGCTCTAGGTAGTTCAACTCGTTAGGTCTTAACTGCCTAAACCCAAATGTAATCACTTGCTTATCTTACATCAAGACACATCCTAATCCTGTCCTAGATGCATCAGTATAAACTATAAAAGTCTTATGCAGATCTGGTAGGATTAAGATAGCAGCAAAAGTTAACCTTTTCTTAAGCTCCTGGAAACTTTCCTTACATTTAGAAGTCCAGATGAACTTCTGTGCCTTCTTTGTCAAGGCAGTCAATGATGAAGGTATCACAGAAAATTTCTCAATGAACCTTTGGTAATAGCCCGCCAAACCCAAGGAACTTTGAATTTCACTTATAGTTGTTGGGTGTTTCCACTCCACCACTGCATTTACCTTTTCTGGTTTAACACTTAGTCCTTGAGCATTTATGATATGCCCAAGGAAAGGAATTTCACTTGCCTAGAATTGGCACTTAGATAGTTTTGCCTAATACTGGTTGTCTTTAAGCATTTGCAAAGCTATCTTTAAATGTTTCTCATGTTCGTTGGGAGTCTTAGAGTACAACAATGTATCATCAATGAACACTTCAACAAATTGATCTAAAGAGGGCCTAAAAATCTGATTCATGGTATCCATGAAAACTGCTGGAGCATTAGTCACTCTGAAAGGCGTAACCATGTACTCATAATGCATATACCTAGCCCTGAATGCAGTCTTCAGGATCTCTTCATCCTTTACTCTTATTTGGAAATATCTAGACCTTAGGTCTATTTTGGAAAAGACCTTTTCCCTTTTAAGTTATCAAATAAGTTATCAATCTTGGGCAATGGATATTTGTTATTTAGGGTTACTGCATTCAATTTCCTGTAATCTATACACAAACATAAGGTCTCATCCTCTTTCTTCACAAACAACACCGGGGCACCCCATAAGGAAACATTTGGCCTTATAAAGCCCTTCTCAAGCAGTTCTTCTAATTTCTTTTTCAGCTCATCTATTTCAGGTGCTGACTTTGGTATGGGGGTATGGAAATCGGTTCTGCCCCTAGTTGTAACTGTACAGGGAATTTAATCTCCCTAATTAAATGTAATCCTGGGAGGTCTATAGGAAAAACTTCTAAAAATAGATTGGTTATTGAGATTTCATTAAGTTGCTCCTCGACTACCACCCATTTTAGTGAATAAGATACTTCCTCACTCACAATGGGAATGGACTCTAACAACTTGAGGTGCAAGCTTTTAGCACTACTTGCCAAGCTGGCTATGCAAGTCACACTTACCCTTAAGGCATCCTCTAGGGTGATCGTATAATCTACACAGTCGATCTGGGCCTTATACATACTTAACCAATCCATTCCAAAGACAACATCATATGGGATCGAGGTTAAAACCTAAAGGTCACACAAAAACCTATGACCCCTAACTCCAAAGGATTTTTCTTAACCACTTCATTGGTGAAAATGATATTCCTCTCAATAGTCTTAATAAACCTCATCTCATCCGTCAAAGTCCTTCGCAGTCTTAACTTAACAACCATGCTCAAGGAAATGACTAAAATAATAGCACCATTGTCAAACAGAATCCTAATACTACTATCCTGAACATTAAAGTTAGCTTTGCACAACTATCAACTTTCTAGCTGTTTAGCTCATCAAAGTAAAGACATATGGCTTTACAAGGGCTTCGGCAAATGCATTTCCAGCTCTTGAGGCTCCTAGTCTTCTTTGGCCTTACTCTTGCCTAAGCCTTGGGCACTCCTTAGCCCAATGTCCAGCTGGTGGTAATAATTACAGAGATCGGTCCCAAGGGTGCATGGTTTGTTACCATGAAACTTCTAACAATTGAGGCAACGACCCTTCCCTCTTTTCTTGCCTTTCTTGGAGGAACCTTGGTCTCCTCTCAAGTTAGGCCTCTTACCCGAAAATCTTGAGTGCACCGGGACTCTTAGCTGAATGGCCCTATCCTTAAGTTTTCCTTCCAACAACTCCCTTTCCAGTGCTAAGGCCTTTTCAATGGTCTCATGATAGGTCTAAACCCTAATAACAGTCAAGAAACTCCTCAACTCCACCTTAAGTCCACGAATGAACTTCTTTGCCTTAAGTTCATCCATTTTGGACAAATGAGGAGTATACTGGAAAAGAGAACTAAATTTCCTCTCATACTCATGGACCGTCAAACTTCCTTGATCCAACTCATCAAATTCTATCCTCTTTTGATCTTGGGCCGCCTCACTGTTGGACTCATTCCAAAATTCCTTCTTAAATTCGGTCCAATCAAGTTCTTTGGGCCTTTTCCCGGGTCTACCTTCATTGTAAAACTTAAGTCTCTCCATGACATCTTTTCACCATAAGGAAGCCTTGCTTTCCAAGAAAAAAGGCACTAGATCAATCTTAGCCTTGTGATCTAACTTCTTATTCTAAACAATTTAGTTGATTTAGTATAGCCATCCTTCGGCTGTATACGAAGATGGATATCCTCCTCATCCTTTCCCTTACTATCTTCTTCATTGTTTACTTGAGCATGTTCATGTACTTGCTCTTGACCTAGCACTTGCCATTGGGTGGAGGATTTCTCCCCTGACATTGGTGCACCATTGGGCCTTGGTACACTTTTGCCCTTACCCCATTAGGGTCCTCTAAGGTCTCTCATCCATTTGGAGGTTGAGCACACTCTTCAAGTAGTATAGCCATGTCATGTAGCATCCAGTTCATAGACTAATTAAGCCTCAATTACAAGGAAACCAATTTTCTCATGTCTGTCCCATTGGGATCACTAGTTTCCACACCAAGAGCCTAAGCCTCAACAGTAGCACCTGATCGAGTGTTAACCATGATACCTGCAACCAAATCCAGAACACCATACCCAGAGTAACTTATAAGCAGTATTAACTTCACTAAGCACAAGGAATGCTTAGATCTTTGTTACTTATTGCCTCTACTAGAACCATGGACCTGCTTTGATACCAAACTGTCATGGAATGGGGTCCCAGTGCCCCAACCTTACTTAACTTGTACACCTTTTCGGACTGTGCTCCCACTTAGTTACTATTGGCTAACCATTACTTGTATGGTAAATTAAAATAATTTACGTGCAACTAGTTCCTTAACTTACCTTGCGGGAAGATATACAAGCATTTGTCTTGGCGATGCAAACAATTAAGTAAATCATTTAAGAAAACATCCCTTGAGCATTGCATTTAAATGTACTTAAACCGTGCCAAGAAAATAGAATACTAGTTACTTCAACTTCAAGCAGTAGTTTGTGCACATTCTATAACACTAGCATGCACTGAAAAGTAACTCAATGGTTTAACACCACAAATGTGTCCTAACAAAGGCAGCATCTTAGTACACAAGGTACAATATAAACACAAGATAGAATCTTTAACTAAGATCCATCAACTTAAGCCCCACCTTTGAGCTATCAAGCTCCAAGTCCAAGCCCCTTTCTTATCCTTGTGCACCACTTAGGCTCTAAACTGTAAAGACATAATGCTTAGTTAGTACAAAGCTTAACTCCTAAGTAAAGATAGAATCTCAAAGATTCTAGAGAATAGGTACCTATAAAAAGGGGAAACTTAGCCCACAACTTTACACTTAGTTGTTAGCCCCAATGTTAGAACCTGTACAACAAACTTAAAGGAATGACTACATGAATATAATCAGTAAGGGTCCTTTAGAGTACTTGCAAAGAAGATAGCAAGTAAGCATGCAATATGAAGCACAAACAAATGAGCAAGTAACCAATAATCAACACAAGATAATAACATAAGAATATACAATACATGAATGTATGATATGCAACACATACACACATTCCTTATCACTTCTTACACTTTAGGTGTCTTAATCTTGCCGTGAGCTCAAATGGCGGAGGTACTTGAGAAACTAGCCCATGTATCTTGGATTTTTTACCTCCTTTAAGTCCTACTTACAGGTCCTAGAGTAGGTCATCACCTCTTCTTAAAGCTTACTCGCCTTACCCTTAACTTATTGTGCAATGTAGCCATCTTATGTGGTCAAACTTGCCAAGCTTTTAGAGCTCCTTAATAGCTCACTTACCAAACCACATGGTTTGGTTGGGATCCTCTTAGGTTTCCTCCTCAGTTTTCCAAAGGTCTAAGACCTAATTGTTGGCCCAGTGAAGACTTCAAAATCTGACTTAATCCCTTTAGTGCCCTTTTGACAACTTAAGCACTTTTACCCCTTTGTCATTCTACTTAACTCTACCTTAAACACACCACTTAGCTATCACTTAAATAATACATAAATCTCAACTTAGGAATGGGTCTTAGACCCAACCAAGGCTATGGAACATCTTAGAATAGCCTAGGGATGATAACTGAAAGATTGAGACACTCTTAGGACTTTTCGAGGTTGAAGGACTTATGCCTTGGTGGAGTTTTTTGCAATGCGTCACCAACGGCATCAATCCTTGGGTTTCCTAGAAAATTGCTAGTGATGCAACACCAACTCACATCATCATCACTAAATTGTGTTGCCAACGGTGATGCATTGCTAACGTTCTTCTAGCATTATGCAACTACGTGCTAACTTACATGAAACTTGCTCAATCTTTCGATTCCCAAAGCCAATTCACATGGGTCTTGTTTCTAATTCATTCCTACATATAATACTACATGTCCATTCATTATTTGAGATAAATTAACTTGAACCCTTAGCTCAATTCAGCCACAAAGCAAGAACAAAGCACAAGCACACTTGAGCTAAACTTAACTCTCTTGAGTTTTAGACCCAAAACCAACATGATATGGCACCAAGAACCTTAAATCAGGACTATTTATAGTTATTGAAATAATGTAGAACCAGGTCAAACCAAATGAAGAAACTTACCATAGGTTTTAAGCATAAAACAAGCATCAAAAGGCTAAATTGAACCAAAAAACACCAAGAATAAGTTAGAGGGTTCTTGGATTACCTTGGGACCTTATTTGATGGAAATTTATGGAATTGGGGGTCATTTGTAGTAGAATTTTTGGTGGAGAAAGGGAGCCATGAAATTTGCAAAGAAAAGGAATGGAAGTGGAAGTAAAAAACTTGGTTAAAATATCCTACCAACTCCACTAACTTACTTTTTGACTTCTTGCCTCTTGGCTCTCAAGTTCCCTTTTGTTTCACTTTGGCCACTAAACACTTACCCAAAACAATCCCTCTTTTGTCCTAAAAAATTTTCATAAGCCCCTTATACTTAGCCTCTTGGACACTTAAGCCACTTAAGACATAAATGACTCATTTGAGCACTTGGTGTAATTTTTGCACTTTTCCTTCCAATGATGGTTCTAATAACTAGGATAACTTATGGTCTTAACTTAATTAGTCAAAATTCCTTACATTACCCTAATTTCATCAAAATTATAGTCATGCCACTTACTTTGGTCAAAATTATCATTTTACCCTTTTGACTCTTAGGTGCTAAATCACACTTAAGAACTCATATTTACTTATACTTAGCTTATCTTTCTTGCTTAATAAGCTGCTAATTTGTGGTGCTTAAGTTAAAACACTTAAGTAAAATGCACCTACTGGGTCAAAGCTAGTCATTGACTAGGAGAGTTGTCATAGTAAAGCCTTTACTAAGTTCTTCATATAGAACTCGCCCCTTATTGTCTTCATTTCAGGTGTTTCAGAAAGGGAGCCTTCAAACTAACCCTTGTAGTTTGTGTTTTCTTGTAAATTTTGAGGTGTAGATCTTCAATACATTTTTTATTGAACTAAAATTTTTCATGATTTTTAGAGGATATTTGCTACTTTTAGTGTTGGTAGTTTCAATCTTACACACCAACTGTCTTTTGAAGCTTTTGGGGTATGTATCTAGTGCAAAGATCTCCAAGAAGCTACTCTATATACCTAACTAAGCTAGGTCTAATGTATGATGCATATATGCATATAAATGAAGTATGAATATTGTATCATGCTGAATGAAGTAATGAAATGTTGTTTTGAGGCTTAGTGTGCAATTTTGTCTATTATGATGTTTATAAGCTGTTTTGATGGAACTTGTGTTAAATGCATTTAGAATGGTTCTGAATTTAGGGAGTGACTTTCCCAAGTGTCCAATACACATTTAGACCTACCCAAGTTGGGTTTGCTTTTAGAACTGAAGTGTGTAATTTATTATGAAATTTTGTAAGGGAATTTCAAGGATTGGTTGCACATTTTGGGTCCCTTCTGTCCAAAGGCAATAACTTTCTGTAAAAGTTGAGTTTAGCTATAAAATTGGTATAGCACATAGAAATCTTAAGGAATAAGAACTAGGTTTTGGAATTACTTAACTTGGAGCCTTGTAGCACAAGATATGCCCTTCCGAAATTGGCTATCTACTGTTCATTTGATCATTTCTTCCTAGATGGTTGGAAAATCCATAATTACTTTTCTAGATGGATTTAACATTTTAAAGTTGTTCCCCTATGAAGGTTTAAGTATGTTAAAGGTTTTAAAAGCAATGGGGACATGGGTAGAAAGTCAGCTGGACATGACATGAATGTTTGGACACATAAAAGAGTAGCAAGTGTAACATGAGTGCAAGTGTTTGTATTTAAATGGATAGTTTCCAAGAAATTGATATACAACATTCCAATTTGAACTTTAGACATTATCTTCCCTGCCAAGAAAGCTTGAATGTAAATATGTGTATTTTGGTTGGGCAATTATATAGTACCAAGAAGTCCACTTGGATAAACTTGCTAGCATTATTCTGATTGGTCTACAGAACCTGCTATTGACCTGGGACTCGGGCACACCTAAAAGTGGTCAAGTGTGGTAAATAATTCTATGATGGTACTTAAGTACTAACAAGGATTCCTTGGCTTGGTGGGTAGATGGTGCAGGATTAAGCCAAATGTTCTAATCATTAACATCTATGGCCTCATTTCCTAGTTTCAAAAAGAGATTTATGGGATAATCTAAATTTGCTGGTATCAAACTTTTATGGTCATTAGTGCTATATGGGTGATTTCAATGTGGTAACATCTTCACATGAAATAAGCTATCGTGTTAGTGGCAAGACTAATTGCAAAGACACAAGCAATTGACCTTCCACTAGGTATGAGGAAGTTTTCTTGTTATAACACTAAAGGTACCAAGATGAGTAGAATAGACTATCCTCATGCTTTGGAAATTTTTTTTCAATTCTAGCCTGGTTTATGTCTAATCAGTTTAGAAATGAACATTACAAATCATAACTTGATTCTCTTTAAGTAGGTGCAATAGGATTTTGGCTATTGGACAATGGATCGAGGAGCCAAACAAAATAGAACATATTGCTCTTAAATTATTTAAAGAAAAATTCTAAGATAATTGCAAGTCCACGCCTCTCTATTCGATGAGTAAAATTAAGCATCTTTATACTTTGCATGCATCAAACTTATAATTAGAAACCCCCTATTAAGGTGGATGAATGAAATTAAAGGATGCCATATGGAATTATGGTGGCTAAAATTCGGTCATCCTGGATGGATCTAACTTTGGATTTTTAAATAAGTGTTGACATTTTGTTAAAGAAGATGTGATGAAGTTTGTAAAAGATTTTGAGGGATCGAGAAGATTAACAAAGGTTACAATTCTTATTTTATCACTTTAATTCTGAAGAAGGTAAATTTGATCACTTGGAATGAGTATTGACCTATAAGTTTGATTAGTTCAGTTTATAAAATCATGCCAAAGTTCTTGCTAATAAACTCAGGAGGAAAATGCACTTATTGATTAGTAAAACCCAATTTGCGTTTGTTCATGGTAGGCGGATCCTAGATAGTATTCTTATTGCTAATGAAGTTGTGTAATTTGTGAAAAAAAATAAAGCTTATGACTCCTCATCTAAAAGTGGATTTTGAAAAGGCTTTTGATAATGTAAATTGGGAATTTATTTTCTACACAATTAGGCAAATAAACTTTTGAAATAGGTGGACTAATTGGATCAAGGAATGTTTATCATCTGCTATGGTGGCAGTTCTTTTTTATGGTAATCCCACTTTTGAGTTTTGTATGGAAAAGGGCTTTTGCCAAAATGATCCTTTGTGCCCTTTACTATTTTTTATTGTTGTTGAGGTACTATATTGTCTTATTTTGGAAGCTACTACTTTAGGGGAGATCAAGAGAATTCAAGTGAGGATAGATAATGTGGAGGTCATGCATCTCTAGTTTGCTAATGATACCTTTTTTATTGGTGCTTGGGAAGAGCATATTATTCTATAGTTTCATATAATTTTATGGGGCTTCCAATTGATTTTGAGGCATTACATTAGCTTTGCAAAGAGCTATTTAATGGGTATAAATGTGACTGCCATTGAAGTAAAAAATTTGGTTACAAGTATTGGATGCAAATCGGGTTTTTTTATGCTAGTTATTGATTCAATGAAAAAGTCAATTGAATGGTCTCTAGCTATTAACAAGCAAAAATCCAAGTTGACAATTTGGAAACCAAGATCCATGTCTTCTAGAGGTCGACTTACTTTACTTAAGTCATGCCTTTTTTGTCTGTCTTTATACTTCTTGTCCATGTTTTGTTGCCCAATAAGTGTTTTTGAAAAGCTAGAATCCATTCGTAAAAAAATTATTTGGGGGGTTGTAGGGAGGATAGGATGATTTGATGGTTGCTTGGCTAAAGGTGTTTTTGGATGAAAAAAAAAAGGGTTTAGCGTTAGTTTAGGGGAGAAAAATTCAGCATTGTTGTTAAAGTTGTGCTGGAGAATCAAGTTAGGAAAAGAAGATTTTTGGAAAAGGATCATTGTTTCATTGTATGGTAAGGAGTGTGAATTAGGGACTAATACTTTAAATTCCACTTGGGGAGCATTATAGGAGTCCTAGCAAGGTTGCTTGAGAAGAGTATAGGTTTAGGAGTGTGCCTTTCTTGGAGAGTGGGTAATGGTGAGGGGATAAGGTTCTAATGTGATGTTTGGTTAGGGAATGAGTAGTTACGTGAAAAATTTCATAGAGTTTTTAGACTCTCCTCAAATCAAAATAGCTTGGTGGCAAGGATGGGTGCTTGGGAAGGTCAGAGATGGGTATGGGGTGGAACATGGAGATTGATTGCAAGAACGATGGAGGAGTCTAAATGGAACAATTTTCCTAATCTATTATCCTCTATTTCACTCTGCAAGCTTGAGGACTTTGATCACATTTATTTTCATTGTAGAGTCTTGGGTTCAATTTGGGTAACCATTCATGCATGGTGGAGATGAAATTATATAAGGTGCAAGAATTTTTCTTAGCTGGTATATCTCAATTCATCCATAGCAAGATATTTAAGTAAAGGTAAACTTTTGGATGCTATCAATAAAACATCTCTCTGGGTTATTTGGTTGGTGAGAAATGATCTTGTGTTCAACAATAAACTACTAAACCTTTTAGGAATCATCTTATCGATCAAGTCACTTTCTTATTTTTGGATTTCAAAGAGTTAGGGATGCATCATTCTTCTCTCGATGTGTGGTTTTTAAATCCATCATTATCCTTGTAAGTTTGTCAAGCTAGACTAGAACTAAAGTGGTTTAGGGACCTACTGTACATGTTTTCTCTACCTTCTTGCTAGCTTTAGTAATATTCACTTATTGCCAATAAAAAAATTGTTCACTACACTATTTAATCGCACTGCAATAGAATTGCCACTTATCGACAAAAACCAAATGTTGGTAAATATCAAAATGTCAGTATAGGTTCCTTGGTGATTCACCAACATGCAAATAAAGTGTGAGCAGAACTTGAGTAGGTTTTACTGACAATTTTCGTGTGTGTTGGTGAAGCACTTCAACACATACTGACTCACACAGGGTGTGTTAGTTAAAATGTTTTACCACCATACTTTTTTGTTTGTGAATCATATAGAAAAACAAAATAAATTATTGTAAAACCAACAAAACACTCTTTTTTCATGCTAATTGCCAAAGAAATATATAGTAATAGTTAAGATAAGTCCTTTACCAATGCCATGATGACTTGCAGCTGATGAAATTTTATTTTCAACTGCATAGCAATTTGAATCACTACCAATATCACCATGAACCTAGAACCAATTAAATAAAATGAACAAGAAAATTCAGAACAACACTAAGCATAAAAAAATTAAGTATGGCCAGTAGAAGCAAACAAGATAAGAGAAATAACTATAGTAGCTTCAACATGTTAAGTATTGTTTCAATCAAGCATTCAAACACATTGTTAATATGAAATAAATTGCTTTACTCTATAGTTACTAGATTAACATATTGATTTATTGAGTTCGTGTTAATTAGTTTCAAGGAACTTATCTCTAATATCTAATTTACTGTTTTAGACCAGTTTTAATTTTGATTTCAGACCTGTGCTTAGAGATAATGTATCTCTTATACTTATAAGTTTTGACATCATTAACAAGCCATAACCATCCATCTTAACACAGTAAAGGTCCTTTTGTGGATGATCTACCAACAAATTTCTTCACATTGGAGCCTTTGGGTCCTTTTCTTCTCCCCTGCCTTTGCAAAAATTTATAGGATGTCACAGCCCTACTTGGCTGTGACTTTTCAAATATACATTTTAGTTTGCTTAGGATTGGGTTTATGTTTTTCTTTTTTGGATTTGGTTTTAGTTTTTCTATTTGTTTGGGATTTATTTTTTCTATTTTGATGTGGTTTGGGTTTGTGTGTGGCCTATAGAAAGGCTTGTTATGTTAGGATTTTGAGTATGATAGAAATGCTAATGTGACAACAAAATAAGAGGTGAAGGCTTCAAGAAGGATAAGAGGTCTAGAGGCCGGAGATGGCAAGAACGAAAAGCCTTTTATGATTCTCATATATTGTAATTGTGCGAGGGTAAGAAATTGGAGTTATCAATAGTGTGTTAGGAATCCATAGTCTAATGTGAGTACTAAAGGAATACCTCTACTGTAATCTCTATAGTTTGTTCAAGTGGATTCCTCTCATCCGTGAATGTAACCTAGTTAAGAACCAAACCACGTTAAATTTGTGTGTGTGTGCATGTTTATCTTTATCATTCCACTATGCATGATGGGTGATTGGGGAATTTTTCCCAATAACTGGTATCAGAGCTATGTTGAACCACATTAAATTTGTGTGTGCTTGCTTAATTTTCTTTATTGTTCTGCTACACATAATGGGTGATTGGAGAATCTTTCCTAACAAGTGGTATCACAGCTTATGGTTTGGACCTAGTATGGTAGAGTGTATGGTTCGATGCTTGGTATGGTGGAGCGTTTGGATTGCCGACGGCATGGAGTTGATGATGATTTAAAGTTTGAAAATGGTTCATGGTGTGGTGAGATGGTTCATGGTGTGGTGAGACCTAGGGAATCATCCTAGGTGATTTTGTTTGCTCGATTTTGTTGTAAAGAAGTGTTGCATGTTTGCAGTGCGGTAGAGCCTAGAGAATTGGCCTAGGGATGTTTAGTAGCAACTTGGTACTGATGGCTCAGTACAAGTTTGAAGATCGAATATTTTGTTGATGTTCGTGGTCATTTCTATTTGTTGTTATGTTCGTGTCTTGGTGGTGTTTGTTGTTCATAGCCATATTTGTTTATTCATGATTGCCATCACATATGATCTTGTTTGTGAGGATTTGAGCCAAGGTGGAGATTGTTGGGTTTGTTGACTCAAATCCAAGAAGTTTCACAAGTTTAGTTTGTTTAAAATTGGGTTTATGTGTTTGTTTTACATTTGGTTTTAGTTTTTCTATTTGTTAGTTTGGGTTTGTGTGTGGTCTATAAAAAAAGCTTGTTGTGTTTGGGTTTTGAGGATGATAGAAAAGCCAATGAGGTGAATGGGTAAGATTTGAAGGTTTCAGGAGGGAGAAGAGACCAAGAGGCCGAAGAGGGCTAAGATGATAAACTTTTTGTAATTCTCATATCTTGTAATTATGTGAAGGCAAAATATTGAGGTTATCAGTAGTGTCCTTCTCCCTTCTGTCCCTATGTAGTCGTAAGGTAAGGCAATTTCTTTGAATTGCTCCATTGCCCTGGTGCTGATGATGCACTACGGAATCTCCAAACTTGTAAGGGGACGGTGGAATTAAATATCATGTTATACTACATGATATACCGCTTACGGCAGGTAAACGGTACATGGCACAAATATTTTCACACTTTATTATTTTATCGCATGATATAGGTTTTTCATGTACCGCCCACTTTTTGTTTACATTTTATCCAAAAACCGCAGTATACTGTAAATACCGCAAGGTAGGTACCACAGTAATTTATTTTTCCCAGATGTGTGTGGGATATTTTTTTTCTCATTTTACATCAAAATATCATAAATATATAAAGCATTAAAATATAATTAATATGCACATCGTAAAATAAATATATACTTTTTTTCTTTTGGTTGCTTTTCTTAGTTAACATAAAAATTTAATGGTTTCTTTGAGCCACCTAGGAACTCAATATAATATTAAAAAATGCATTGTTATTATTAAATTATTATTTTTTTTTATATCAATAAATTAGTTT
This sequence comes from Aquilaria sinensis, assembly GCA_005392925.1. Taxonomy (NCBI): domain Eukaryota; kingdom Viridiplantae; phylum Streptophyta; class Magnoliopsida; order Malvales; family Thymelaeaceae; genus Aquilaria; species Aquilaria sinensis. The sequence continues at coordinate 67,197 of SMDT01001147.1, read as the reverse complement.
CTTTCTTATTATTATTTATTTTGCTCTATATATAGCATTTTTTATATTTTTTTTAAAAAAAAATATCTTCTATCATATATATTTTATTTATATCTGTTAAATTATGATAAGAAAACTTAGAATATATACAAAATATATACAAAAATATATATATTGAATTTATGTTATCTTAAAATAATATTCTAACATATATTTTTTTATGAAAGTGGTAATTATATATGGTATGGTATACTATATGACATACATTAAAAATTTAATGTACGGTATACTTAATGGTAACGGCATTTAATATTTTGAGTGGACTGGCGGCATAGGAGTCAATCGGCGTCAGCAGCTTTGTGCCGCACTGGAGTAATCCAATATGTGGTTTCGCATGTTCCACCACTTCTCCATTCATCTCCAATACTAATTGTGAAAACACCATGAGCAGCAGGATGTTGAGGTCCGAAATTCGAAATAATATTCATTATATAACTCAACCACATCTCTTCATAATATTCTTCCTAAAGAAAATGTACTTATATGTTATTAGCTCTGATGTTTCTTTTTTTTTTTTAAAAAATGTACGTACAAAATATATAACAAGTGTTATTGTCTTTTCTTAACCGAGCAAATATCATTGCGAGAACTCGATTGTTGGCGGCATATATTCTTTGTGTTGAAAGTTGGAATTAATTCCTTTCTCTTCGCCTAAATGACAAAACTCCTTTAAATATCATTAATTATATCACCAATCTTTATGCTTTGTAATGTTGGATTCCTAGAAGTTAATTAGAAAGTAGTGAAGGTATACTGCATCAGTAAACACCGAGAAAACGCTTTGGGAAAAAGATACTCTATTCGTCTCAATTTTTTTTTTGTTATAACTACGATTTTGGATAGCGTTAAAATTTTTATTTTTTATATTTAACTTTTTTTACTGTCAATTAACCGTAGTATCCCCATTTTAACATCCACATTCAAATGATAACAGAATTTCTAATTTTTATGGAAATTACAGATTGATCCCTACAGTTTTTAAAACTTTCACTTTTTCCTTATTTTACAAAAAATTATAAAGTTACCCTAAAACTTTGATAAAATTCCCAAGTGACTTACCACCATATGTGTGTGTTGTAGGTTTAATAAAACCCATCAAGCGACCGAATGACTTATTGTGTATTGTGGGATTAATTCATGCGGTTATAAAATGGATTGACATCATTATTTTGTGGAATTCGGCATTTACGCTACTTGTATAAATAGCAAGATAACGGGGGAAAAAAAGAAAAGATATTGTGCCTTCAAATCAATTAAGTAATTCTCTATATTCTTTTTTTTTCTTTTTGTGGCTTCTTGTTCTCTATTTGGATTCCCAAAAGATATCAAGAATCCATTTTCCTCTACAACAATTATTTATCCATGATGCGCCTAAAACTAAGGAACCTGCTTTTAGCAAAAATATTGGTTAATTGCGACTTGGAAAAGGCTTTTGAATGAATGGACCGGTATATCTAAATTTGGGTAATTTGCAGCATATTCCCTTAATTTGGCTTATTGCGACTTCCACCAAACGTTTGCCACCTGTTCTATAGTTATTTTGTTATGCACCTTTGTATAATTTTGGATACTAAATCAACTCTTAATCTCATAGCGACTCTTCTGCTCTAGATCATGTCAATTGTTGCACGCATGCCTCTACAATCTCATCGTCAACCTTCTAATCATTATTGCCACCGCCTCTGTCATCACCACCCACCATTGGAACTTACATTGTTGTGCAAAAGTCTAAAGTAATGCACAAACATATCTTAAACAATATGTAAAAATGTCTAATGCAGTATTTGAGAGTGTCTAAAGTAGTTTTAAACAATTTATTATAATCAGAAAATAACAAATGTTCAAAGCAATAAGAAGTATCTGAATGAATATAAAAAATTGTTAAAAGAAATACTTGAAAGTGTCTGAACTAATAAGTATACAATTTGTTCTCTTAAAAAAATAACTATCTAAAACAATAAAAAGGTATTTGAATCAATATATAAAAGTGTCTAAACAAAAATCAAGAAGTGTCTGAATGAATATAAAAAAAGGTTTAAAGAAATATTTAAAAGTGTTTGAGCCAATATGTAAACAATTTGTTCTCTTCAAAATATAACTATCTGAAACAACAAAAAAAATGTCTGAATGAATGGGTAAAATTGTCTAAATAAATATTAAAAGTGCTTGAAACAATATACAGATAATTTCTTTTCCTTATAAATAAACATGTGCAAACTAATAAAAAAGAAGTGTCTAAATAAATATTTAAATGTGTTCAAAGTAAAATATAAAAATATTTAAAGCTTATATTGCACAAAAAATATAAATGTGTCTTCTATTTCTCTCTACAAATGAAAGGTGTGCTCATCGTCAACTAGGATAACAGCTTCTAATCGTCACTTCGTCGCTCATCACCATGATCACTGCCTCACCTCGGATCTCCAGTCGCCGATCCTCCTCTCATTGCTCATCGTCCGCCTCGCTTCTCAGGTAATGTTGGCTAATCGTCCACTTCTCATTATTTGATTGTCCTCCCATTGCTTATCGCCCACTTCTCAAGCAATAGGTCAATCATCCTCTTGTGACTCATAGTCTGATTGTCCTCCTATCATTGATCATCCTCCCGTTCCTCATCATTTCATCATTTGATCGACCTTCTATCATTCATCTTTCACTTCTTATCATCGGCTTGGGACTATGGTCCCTTACTCGGTGGCAATGAAGTGGAATCATCAAACCAATTTGGGAGGGAGCAAAGGAGGAGAGGACGGTGGCAGCGAGATGCAAAGAGCAGGAGAGGGAATTGACGGCAAAGTAGCAAAAGCTGAGGTCCAGGGAAAACATGATCTAAAGGGTGTAATGGAAATTAATTGGGTTAGTAAGGGGTAAAATTGGGAAATTGTGGACTATGTCTAATTAGACATATGTTCATAATAGCCATAGTACAATTTTGATGTTAACTTTAGAGCTAACTATTTACATGTTTGCAAGCTTTATGATTCAAGTAGAAATTTGCAATGTTTTAAGACTTAAATAAAAGTTGAAAAAGATTTAGAACTGAAAAAAGGTTTGTCGGACTTAATTTTTTTTTAGAAGTAAGAATTTCTTATAATTTTTTAATTTTTGTTTGAGTAGTTCTTTTGTTATAATTTTTTACATTTTTAAAATTTATAAAAAAACTAAAATTATATGTTTTTTGCAAAAATAAAATTAAAAAAACTTTTTGAAGATCTTAAAAGTGATTAAATGTTTCAAAGAAAAAAAAATATCTCAAAATGAAGATTTTTAGTCTTCAAAAGTATCTCCGTCGAACTTATAAATAAGAATTTTATTAATTGTTATTTTTATAAATTTTTTGCATTGCCAACGGAGCAAAAGTCGGAAGAAACCACTTTTAGTCCTAAATCTTTTTATAAATTTTTTATTTAAATCATAAAACTTATTGAATTTCTATTTAAGTTCTAAAACTTTGTGAATTTGTGTTTGAGTTCTAAAACCTGCAAAACATGTAAATAGTTAATCCTAAAGTTAATCATAGATTAGGTGGCGAATAGTTTAGGACTAATTGTTTACACATTTTGAAAATTTTAGGACTAAAATACAAACTTATAAAGTTTTAGGATATAAATAGAAATTTTCAAAGTTTAAAGGTTGAGTGTGTTCTTTCCTCATAATTTGGTACTTACAGTATGAAACAATGTAACTTTTACTCACCACTCCAAACTATGCAAGGTCCACTCATCTACCACAGTGATTGTGGGTGGCAACTGAGGATCTAGTTCAGCACAATTTTGATAACTCAGGATTTATTTGGAAACTAATTTTAGTTTCAGGGCAAATAAGTTAAGTTAATGATAGGTTAGGCGTCTATTGAGAATATAGTTCATGGAACTCATTATCTGCGGTAGCTAAAATGAACTTCCCAAATATTTTATCAGATTCCATGTAAAGGCATCAATAATATCAATAATAGTTTGGAGGAAAATGAAATTTCATAGACCTTTTTTGAAAGAATATATGTGATAGCCGAGTTGCCCATCAACGGCCGAGCTCCCAAACTTGGCGGAGTACTGACTTCGCCGAGGGAAACTACCAGCCGAAGTCAGAAGGATACACGATCCCTCTGGCCTAGTATAGGGAATTCGCTCCGTCAGACAATGACAGGACCAACCTCGGTAGGAAGGTCGAACCCTCTTCGGAAACAGAAGTACTCCTCGGGGGAACCACCCTCGGGAAGCATATGCCCCGAGACGTTAGAGTAACCTTGGAAGGTACGAACGAAGCATTTAAGGAGCCTCTGACACCTCCCCATAAAGTCGCCTCCCAAATACATTTTGACACGCTATCACTGGGACACGCCATCAGAGGGACGCCTCGATATGACGCCCTCGGAATGACTAGGCTGTCAGACCAGCGACTTTCGCTGAGATACACATCCCTTCGCTCCCGAAAAAGCAGGGATCGCATCCCGCCGTACACGTGTCATAATCTGGGACGGTGTCTAGAGGGAAATGGCTTCTGCACGCCTCTTGTATAAAATACCCAGAAAGCGTTCTAAAAAGGGTAAGATAAAAAGTTCTCTTTGGATACCAAAAAGAGCACATAATCTAGTTACTGAAAAATACTGACTTGGGCGTCGGAGGTTCCTCCCCGGGAATCTACACCGGGGACCTCCTAACCTGTGCTTTTCTAAAAAAGTGTTTCAGGTATCTTCCACTGGGGAATTTCCTCTCAAAGTATTCTCCTCCATCAGAAGCACTCTCTGCTCTTACAATGACACACGATGAGGCCGTCATAGGCCATCAATATGTTTCTTATTTTTCTCTCTAAATTGTTTATTGTCTTGAATATGTGCCTATTCAGTGATCTAGTGTGACCATTTTATTGGTGCCTACATCAGTATGGTAACATTTAATTAATTGTATAATTAAGTATAAAAAAAATTAAATGCACGATTAATTTACAAGAAAACAATTCATGAGATTAGGTATGTACTCCTCTCACCCCCTAATAATTGAAATGTTTCTCTAAGTATGGAGATTAAGGTGTACGTAATTTATGTTATTTTATTGAATTTTGCCCCTAAAACTGAAATTAAAAAAAAATCTTTCTAGATTTTGTGTAGTAAGAGTTTAAATAATGATTAAAAAAGAAAATTATTTTTTTTTAGTTTTATGCAGTGAGAGTTTAAATGAAGTTTAAAAAAAGATTATTTATTATGTTTTGTGTAGTGCGAGTTTAAATGATGGTAGTAAGGTGAATTAGAAGTTGAAAACTTTCCAAAAGGGAAAATGTTTCATTCTTTTTGGGACATCCAAAAAAGGAATATGTTTCATTCTTTTTGGGATGGAGGGAGTATATAACTAGAAAATACACACTTGTATTAATTAATAAAAATATCCACAACATTTCAGGCAAAACCCCAAATTTGTACAAGAATACGAATTTACCACTAAATCTGAATGAGTCAATTTTTATAAATTACGCAAAAACCCTAATCTTAGGGAATAAAAACTATCTATAAACTCAATCCACCAAAATAACTGTTTTATTAAACCCTAAATCAACCAATCAAAAACCTTATTATAGGAATAAAAATCAAGTATAACATATCTATGTCGTATATGTGTTAAATTTGACAGAACAACCTAAATCCACCATCTAAACAATAACTACATTGATGATATAAGCATTAAAAACAAAAACAAAACATGAACATGCAAATTTGGAAAAGATTTTAGATGAAAATGACATAAAAAATTCCAGTAATCGACGGGATACAAAAGAATTTGAGAGAGGCTGAGAGAGAGTTTTCAAAGAGTAAAATGAGAGGGGGAGATGAGTATTCCTTTATATGGGTGGAATTTGCAATCATTTTGGTGACCAAAGTTTCGATTGTCCAAATTGAATATCATGCAGCTACTAAGATTTAATTTTAAAAATTTAATGCAGCCACCAAAATGGTTATTGTTTAGCAACTAATATTATGATATCCATAAAAAATAGTGGCTAAAAATATCACCTTTTGTGACCATTAAGGCGATCATGAAAATTGATAATAAGATGGTCATCCCAAAGTACAGGGACTTTTTTAGTGATCGCCTGAACCACTATTCTTTTGAAGAAATAAAAATGGTAGATAAAGATTGACCTAAACCTCCAATAGATATTCGACGACTGTTTTGGCCACCATTTTTATGGTGACCACAAAAATAGTCACCGAGAACGGTTGCTATTGCTGAGATTTGTTGTAGTGTTGGTTTATCACATCTTTGTGTGGTACTAGCAGAAAGCATGATTGCTTTTGGTCTCATCAATCATGCTATAGATTTTCCACAACCGCTGAAAATCTAGACATTTTTGCAAAGACAAAGCAAAAAAATTGAAAAAAAAATTCAAAACCTATATATTAATTTTATAAGTATACAGTACATTAATGTATATGATTTAAAATGAAATAAGAAAAAATAATTTTATTTTCATCAATGTACCATTCATATAATATATCCCTAAATGTACCTTGTATATACTATGGTAAGTGGCAAAAAGATACAAAAAATGTTGATACGTAAGATACCAAAAATACCATATATGCTGATCATTAAACTGATAATATAAAAAAACATATGTAACATATATTTTCAGTAAGCTCTTTATTGTGTGATAAACTGCGATATATCCTGAATGTACCATGCACTATATACCACAATAAGTCATAAAAAAAGTAAAAATGTTATTTACATAAGATACTGTAAAATACCTTGACATATCATGTTACACTTACTTGTAAACTGATAAAATGTGAAAAAAATATTTATTGCGTATCATGTATCTGCAATAAACAAATTACTATGTCGTAAACCATAGTATTCAAATAGTGTTTATACTAGGTTCACAATCACCCAAAAGTTGCAGCGAGAAGAGTTTCATAATCAATGTTTGCTTTTTTTCAGCTCTTTCATGACAAATGGCCAAACTCCTCATCTAGCTCATACATCTATTATTTCTGCCCCCTTAGACTTCAAACTCTTCCATTTGATGATCAGGTCCCCAGTTTCAATCACAACTATAAGGATGTCAAAACTACTCAACCCTCCCTGAACCCAACCGTCCAAACCCGAATGCGCCATTACTTGCATAGCCATGAGGAGGTTACAAGTTTAGCTAATCCTCCCTGACCCTACCCACACCCCTTCCACACAAATATTTATAATTGAAATATGATTTTATTTCAAAATAAAATTATAATAACATAAATTACCATATATCACTTTAGTTTTTTATTTTTTAGTTATTATTAACTGTAAATATACACATTTTTAAAAAAATATATATATAAATAAACAAAGTCTAAAAAATTAAATATATATCTTAAATGAGTTGGTGGATAGTAGCTGGCCACTTGCTAGATTGGCACTTTTTGAACCTGATTAATTGTGGGGAGGGTTTGAGTTAGCTAAACCCGGTCTATTGATATCTCTAATAGTGATCCAAATCAAGGACCTGATAATCACATAGAGGAGTTTTGGGACTAAAAGCTCAAAAATAACATAGCTAGGGTGGAATAGAACTTTGGCCACATGGAAAAGGCAAAAAAAAAAAAACAGGGATGTTACTGTTCATAAATACTATTTTACCCCATTGGGTTTAATATATAGTACGATATTTATGGTGCTTGCATGTTACGGCAGTTCAATTTATATCAACATTAAATATGAATATAAACAATGGTAATCATTGATGAAGGAAGAAAGTTTCATAAAAATGGAAAAAGAAAAGCAAGAACCAGGGTTAAAAAGTCAAGTTAATGTTTTGGGACTAAGGGAGCAAAAAAAAAAAAACAAAGATTCTAAGTATCGGGGGATAAACCGTGGAGACTAAAATTTTGTTTTAAAATAGAGAAATAATATAAAAAATTAATAATATAAGACAAAGAGTGAAGCTTCAGTAACAAAAGGTGGGCTTTAATGATTAATAAATAAAAAAAATGGTTTTCAGGCTAAAAGAGCAAATGTAAAGATTTTAGGAATTAAATGCTTAGCAATCAACCTAATTAAGGAAAAAGGAAAATAAATGAAAACATTGGCTAAAATGAATAAGCTCAAACCATACAAAAAAGTGGATAACTTATCATGGCTAAAGTTTTGTTTTAAAAAACAATAACAAAAAATCAACAAAAAAAGATTAAACGAAGACACTATGATTGACTAAAAAGAAAAAAAATAAACTATGATGACCAAGATTTTACTTTAGAAGACAGTAAAATAGAAAATAACAAAACCAATTAGAGACAAAGAGGATAAATAGAGAGATTTTGTGACCCGCACATTGCAGTAGATTTTTTTTTTGTAATAAAATTATTTCATATTAAATAAATAAAAATTTCTCATCAATAAATTTGTGACAATCAATTAAAATTTCTATTTGTTTTAAATTTGAGTTGAGTTCTCTTCATGTTATATTTCTATCATTAAAATGATTAGTTATGATCGAGACATAACACTATAAAACAAAATACGGTATATACTTCAAAACAATGCAAAATTTTTTTGTAATTTTAAAAAAATTCACTAAAAATTTTCATCTTTTATTAACTTAAACTCTAATTTTTAGTACTTTTATTAACTTAAACTCTAATTTTTAGTATCGATGAAAAATTTATCTAGAAAAATTTACTTACAATTCTAACAACTATGGACCAAATTACTTTATTAAACTATAGAGCTTGAAGCAAGCAATTGATGCTACAAAACTTAATCAACAATAATGATAAAAAAAATTGACTAAAATAAGAAACTATGTTTAATACATGTTAATCAATTAGCAGTCTAACCATTAACTTAATAAAGATAAAAACAAGAAAGTAAAAGAAAAAAATTAACTAAAGCTAAATAAACTAAAACCAGGTCAAAATTAGGCGAATTATAAAAATTAAAGTTTCATTTTAGAAAAGAATAATAAAGATAAACAATAAAAAAAATAGTTAGGATGAAGACAAAAAAAAAATAGAAAAACTTTTTGTATTAAGGATTTAACAATTAACTTAATAAAGATAAAAAATGGTTTAACTAAAAAATAGACAAATTATGGCCACCAATGTCTTAATTTAGAAGACAGTACATAAAAGAACAAAAAAAAATTGGAGGCCAAGAGATCAAATAGAAGATATAATTAAATAGTTATAAAATTTAGGGACCAAAATGTGACATAAATGTGACTTAGCACAAAATGGAAGGATTAGAAAGTTTGGAACTGAAAACGCGTTTTGACCTAAAACAAAACTTGGAACCGACCAAAACCATAAAAATTGCAACATAGGCCCTCAGAAAGGTGAGTGCCTTGCAAAAAGAGGATCAAACTATATCCAACACATAAAAAAAACGTGAAGAGCTGTAGATGAATAGTGAAATTTCTTTCTCTTTTAGAATATAGTATAATAAGATCAACTGAAGTTATTGTTTGAAGTTTTTCATTGATTGTTCATTTTTTTTTTACTTCTCTTCTTTGGTAACATGTTTTTTTTTCCATTTTATCGTGAAATAAGAATATTGCAAGGTGTTGGTTCGTTGGATAGCCTACTATACTTGATATTTGTAGCATGATATTTCACTTTTGTCATGTATTGTAGGAAGAGAATGGTTTAACTACCTCAGGCGCACCACATCAGCGGAAGCACATTTAATGTTCTAATCAATTCCAGTATTGCCACGTTTCAAGTCTGCATCAACTTATAAGATTACTAGAACTACCAATCGTATGTAAGTATATACAATATAATCAATATACTATAGATGAACAGTATTTTAAAACTGTGTTTTAGTAAATACGAGGTTATATCAACCCATATGTTGTAACTGTTATTTTTTTACAATAAATTTAGCATTAGAAAAATCTTAATAACTAATTAAAAATTTCCACTCATAAATTTATTCAAACTAGTTAAAATTTTGTTTTACTATAATTTTGACATTCATGTTATGTTTTATTATTAAAATAATTAGTTATGATCGTAACATAGAATTACGAAACATAACACAATACATGCTTCAAAATCATGAATTTTTTTACTAAAAATAATTATCTAAAAAATTTCATCTCTTATTAACTCACACTCTAATTCTTAATATTGAGGAAAAATTTATTTCGAATAATTCACTTTCAATTTTAGCAAGTATGCGGTAAATCAATTTATTAAACAATAGAACTTTTTGAAGTAAATAACTCAAGCTACAAAATTGAATCATCAATAAAGAAATTACAAAACCTAAACATAAAATTGTGTTTAATTTATATTAATAAAGTAATGATTTAACCATTAACATAATAAATACAAAAAGAAAAAAATAATAAATTGACCAAAGCCAAATCATCCAAAACCATACACAAAAGTGGAAAAATCATAATGACTAAAGTTTTGTTTCAGAAAAAAATATTGAAGAAAAAAAGCAAAAATAGTTTAGGGACTAGTTGAGGAAATGAAAAAAAAACTTTAGATATTAAGGGTTTAACAATTGACTTAATAAGAGAGAGAAAAAGGGAGAGAGAGAGATGATTTGGCTAAAAAACAAACAAAATATGGTGACCAAGTTTTACATAAAAATTAAAGAATAAAAAAGTTTTAGACCAAAAAAGCAAATAGAAAGACTATTATTAAGTAATTATTAAGTTTGGGGCCAAAACATCACACAGATCAAACAAAGGGAAAAAAATGGAAGCTAAAAGCAATTCAACGATTGAAAACGTGTTTTAGTAAAAAGTAAACGTGAAACAAAATGAAAATGGAGGAATATGAACGTAAGCCCTGAAGAATACTATTGTCTTTCAAAAAGGTGACCAATATTCCAAATAAAGCAATTGTTTCTCAAAATAAAATAGGGGGGAAAAAAAAAGTGATGTACACTGTTTACCATTGTAGATGATTCAAAACGTGATTTAGCAAACAAAAAAAACATGAAACAAAATGAAAATGAAGAAATAGCAACATAGGCTCTCAAGAATAATAGTCTTTCAAAATGATGACCGATCTTTCTAAAGAAGCAATTGCATGTCAAAAGAAAATAGGGAAAAAAAGTGATGCACACTGTTTATCACTGTATATGAATAGTTCACGCCTCAGCTTGGACCAAATTCACTATTGTATTTGTAGTTTACTGGTGTTGTATGAACAGTATCCCAGTTTGGCAAAGTTTAGGAACCAAAATGAAAAACGAGGAAATTTATAGGGGCTAAAATATTGTTAGACCATTACTCTATAAAAAACCAAGCAAAAAAAGACAGAGGGCGCTGCACACTGTTCGTGAGCGATCATCATTGTCCACAATTAGGGACAGTATAGTATTATATATATATAATTGCGAAATGGAGTCATAGGTGGATAAGTCAGAAGGCGAAAATATTATAAATAAAACAAGAGACACTAAGGTTGGGCTAAAGTCGAGAAAGGAAGAGGAAAATAAAAAAAAAATGTTAAGCAGACAAGAGTAAGGAAGAGACTGAACCACGTGCCTATATAGGAATAGCATTTAGAATGCTAAAAGTTCCTTCAACCGCTAAAGCTTACTAAATACCCATTTGGTTTCTGCTCTAATTATAATTTTAGAAACGCTGAAAGCTCGCTACCACCTCTAAACACTGACAAGTCACATACCCCTAGCTTTTCATAATTCTCATTGCATTAAGGGACTAAAATGACATTTATACCAGAAAAGTAATTCTTTCTTTTGTTTTCTCTTTTGAGTTGTGGCAAACACTGTCCTTAGTACGCTAGCAATTAACTCTGTTCTTGACTTCCTATGCTTAGTTCAGATTGACTGTTCTTTGTCCATCTAGCCAGCTAATAGGATGGATGAACCATGACACCTTCAAGGAATGGTTCAATGTCCAAAAAACAAATTATTAACAAAAAAAAAAAAAACAGATATTGATACACCAGCTGCACTATAACACACAACAACAAGTAGAGATCTTTTATGAAATCCATTGTCGTCTATTCATAAAACATCTTGAGTTCATACACAGTTTTGGTGTAGTGGGTGTGTTTAGCAGTTATGGTGTTGATGGGGCAAAATACAAGCAGACTGCTAGGATGTATTCTGCGGATGTTCTTCAGTATTACAAAGATCAAGTAGTCCATCACTGAAACTCCCATGACCGCTCAATACAGGAAAAAAAAAATGGTTGTATTTTGAAGTAATCTCTACCGCATTCTATGTCTAAATTCAATGTCGTAAAATCTTCACATGAAAGAAGTGGTTGTGTCAGTTGCATGACTAAAATTGAAGATTTTGTAAGCTTCGTTGCAGAGACACAAGCGATTGACCTGCCACTAGGTGTGAGGAAGTTTTCTTGGTACAACTCTAAAAGTGCCAAGATGAGTAGAATAGACCGTGCTCTTGCTTTGGAAAGTTTTCTTCGATTATGGCTTGGTTTATGTCTGAACGGTTTAGAAAGGAACATTTCAGATCACAGCCCGATTCTCCTGAAGCAAGTACAGCAGGATTTTGGCTAATGGACGGCGGATCGAGGAGCCACATGAAATATAGAAAAAGGGTGCTCATAGATTTTTTAAAGAAAAATTGCGAGATAATTGCAAGTCCACGCCTCTCTATTCAGTTTTATAAAATCATGCCAAAGTTCTTGCTAATAGACTCAGGAGGAAAATGCACCTTGTTGATTAGTGAAACTCAATTTGCTTTTGTTAATGGTAGACAAATCCTGGATAGTGTTCTTATTGCTAATGAAGTTGTGCAGTTTGTGAAGAAGAGGAAGGTCAAGACTCCTGAAGGCTTTTGATAATGTAAATTGGGAATTTCTTTTCTACACAATGAGGCAAATGAACTTGGGAAACAGGTGATTAATTGGATCAAAGGATGTCTATCATCTGCTACTGTGGCAGTTCTTATCAATGGTAATCCTACCTTTGAGTTTCGTATGGAAGAGGGCTTCCGCCAACGTGATCCTTTTGTTCCCTTAACTGTTCTTGATTGTTGTAGAAGAGCTATATTGTCTTGTTTTGGAAGTTACTACTTTAGGGGAGATCAAGGGAATTCAAGCAAGGATGGAAAATATGGAGGTCACGCATCTCCATTTTGCTGATGATACCTTTTTTATTGGTGCTTGGGAAGAGCATAATCTTCTGTAGTTTCAGAGAATTTTATGGTGCTTCCAATTAATTTCGGGGATTTGCATTAGCTTCGCAAAAAGCTATTTAATGGGTATAAATGTAATTGTCGGAATCTCCACCCTGCTGGGAGACCAAGGAGGGCATACTAATTGTGAAAACAATTATGGTTCCGCACTGGAGTAATCCAAGTTATGGTTCCGCACGCTCCACCGCTTCTCCGCTCATCTCCGATACTAATTGTGAAAACACCATGAGCAGCAGGATATTGCGGTCCGAAATTCGAAATAATATTGATTATATAACTCAACCACATCTCTTAATAATATTCTTTCTACAGAAAATTTACTTATATGTTATTAGCTCTGATTTTTCTTTTTTTAAATGTACGTACAAAATAGATAACAAGTGTTATTGTCTTTTCTTAACCGAGCAAATATCATTGCGAGAACTCGATTGTTGGCGGCATATATGCTTTGTGTTGAAAGTTGGAATTAATTCCTTTCTCTTGGCCTAAATGACATGACTCCTTTAAATATCATTAATTATATCACAAATCTTTATGCTTTGTAGTGTTGGATTCCTAGAAGTTAATTAGAAAGTAGTGAAGGTGTACTGCATCGCTAAACACCGAGAAAACGCTTTGGGAAAAAGATACTCTATTCGTCTCAATTTTTTTTGTTATAATTATGATTTTGGATAGCTTTAAAATTTTTATTTTTTATATTTAATTTTTTTTACTGTCAATTAACCATAGTATCCCCATTTTAACATCCACATTCAAATCATAACAGAATTTCTAATTTTTATGGAAATTACAGATTGATCCCTACAGTTTTTAAAACTTTCACTTTTTCCTTATTTTACAAAAAATTATAAAGTTACCCTAAAACTTTGATAAAATTCCCAAGTGACTTACCACCATATGTGTGTGTTGTAGGTTTAATAAAACCCATCAAGCGACCGAATGACTTATTGTGTGTTGTAGGATTAATTCATGCGGTTATAAAATGGATTGACATCATTATTTTGTCAATTGTTTTTGTGGAATTCGGCATTTACGCTACTTGTATAAATAGCAAGATAACGGGGGAAAGAAAAAGAAAAGATATTGTGCCTTCAAATCAATTAAGTAATTCCCTATATTCTTTTCTTTTCTTTTTTTTGTGGCTTCTGGTTCTCTATTTGGATTCCCAAAAGATATCAAGAATTCATTTTCCTCTACAACAATTATTTATCCATGATGCGCCTAAAATTAAGGAAACTGCTTTTAGCAAAAATATTGGTTAATTGCGACTTGGAAAAGGCTTTTGAATGAATGGACAGGTATATCTAAATTTGGGTAATTTGCAGCTAATTCCCTTAATTTGGGTTATTGCGACTTCCACCAAACGTTAGCCACCTGTTCTATAGTTATTCTGTTATGCACCTTTGTATAATTAGGGATACTAAATCAACTCTTAATCCATCAAATATAAGAAACTAACCATCCAAAAAATTGACAAAAATTCCCCTTGCCAAAATCTTCCCATCTCTATAGAAACCCTATCTCACTACTGCTACCTCGTTCGGTGCCGTCGCCTTCCCCAAACCATCATATCCTAGGATTGCGTCGTCATTGCTCTTACTCTTGATCGTATCGCCACTACCACTCTCCCTTCGGATCTCACATCCAAATCTTATAGTGGCTCTTCTGTTCTAGATCATGTCGATTGTTGCATGCATGCCTCTGCAATCTCATCGTCGACCTTCTAATCATTATTGCCACTGCCTCTGCCATCACCACCCACCATTGGAACTTACATCATTGTAAAAAAGTCTAAAGTAATGTACAAACATATCTTAAACAATATAAAAAAATGTCTAATGCAGTACCTGAAAGTGTCTGAAATAGTTTATAAACAATTTAATATAATCAGAAAATAACAAGTGTTCGAAGCAATAAGAAGTATCTGAATAAATATCGAAAAGTGTTTAAAGAAATACTTGAAAGTTCCTGAACTAATAAGTAAACAATTTATTCTTTTTAAAAAATAACTATCTGAAACAATAAAAAAGTGTTTGAATAAATGTATAAAAGTGTTTGAACAAAATCAAGAAGTGTCTGAATGAATATAAAAAAGTGTTTAAAGATATATTTAAAAGTGTTTGAATAAATGTATAAAAGTGTTTGAACAAAATCAAGAAGTGTCTGAATGAATATAAAAAAGTGTTTAAAGATATATTTAAAAGTGTTTGAACCAATATGTAAACAATTTGTTCTCTTAAAAAAATAACCATCCGAAACAATAAAAAAATGTTTAAATGAATGTATAAAATTGTCTAAACAAATATTAAAGTGTTTGAAGCAATATACAGACAATTTCTTTTTCTCATAAACAAACGTGTGCATACTAAAAATAAAAAAATGTCTAAATAAATATTTAAAAATGTTCAAAGTAAGATATAAAAATATTTAAAGCTTATATTGCAAAGAAAATATAAAAGTGTCTTCTATTTCTTTCTCTGTAGATGGAAGGTGTGCCCATCGTCAACTAGGATAATAGCTTCTCATCGTCCGTTTTCGTCGCTCATCACCATCATCGCTACGCCTCACCTCGAATCTCCCATCGTCGATCGTCCTCCCATTGCTCATCGTCCGCTTCGCTTCTCAGGCAATGTCGGCTAATAATCTGCTTCTCAATGTTCGATCGTCCTCCCATTGCTTATACCACTGCTCAAGCGATAGTTCTATCATCCTCCTATCACTCATACTCTGATTGTCCTCCTATCATTGATCGTCCTCCCATTCCTCATCATTCGATCATTTGATCGACCTTCTATCACTCATCTTTCACTTCTTATCGTCGGCTTGGGACTGTGGTTCCTTACTCGGTCGCAACGAAGTGGAATCATTGAACCAATCTGGGAGGGAGCGAAGGAGGAGATGGACAGTGGCGGTGAGGTCCTGAGAGCAGGAAAAGGAATTGACGGCAAAGAAGTAAAAAAGCACGGGAATCGCGACCTCACCTGAGGTTCTGAGAAAACATGATCCGGAGGGTGTGATGGAAATTAATTAGGTTAGCAAGGGGTAAAATTGGGAAATCATGGACTATGTCTAATTAAAAATATGTTCACAATAGCCATAGTACTGTTCTAAGGTTAACTTCAGGGCTAACTATTTACATGTTTTGCACGCTTTAGGATTTGAAAAGAAATTCACAATGTTTTAAGACTTGAATAAAAGTTGCAAAAGATGTAGAACTGAAAAAGTGGTCTTTCCCTGCTGACTTTATTTTTTTTTAGAAGTAAGAATTTCTTATAAGTTTTTTAATTTTTGCTTGAGTAGTTTTTTTGTTATAATTTTTTACATTTTTAAAATTTAGAAAAAAAATCTAAAATTATATTTTTTTTAAAAATAAAAATTTAAAAAAAAACTTTTTGAAGATCTTAAAAGTGATTAAAAGTTTCAAAGAACAAAAATATCTCAAAATAAAGATTTTTAGTCATCAAAAGTAATCTCCGTCAAACTTAGAAATAAAAAGTTTATTAATTGGTATTTTTATAAAGGTTTTGAATTGCCAATGGAACAAAAGTTAGGAAGAGACCACTTTCAATCCTAAATCTTTTATAAATGTTTTATTCAAGTCCTAAAACTTTAGAAATTTCTATTTAAGTTATAAAACATTGTGAATTTATATTTGAGTTCTAAAACCTACAAAACATGTAAATAGTTAGTCCTAAAGTTAACCCTGGAATAAGTTGCTAATAGTTTAGGACTAATTTTTTACATATTTTGAAAATTTTAGGACTCAAATAGAAACTTACAAAGTTTTAGGATTTAAATAGAAATTTTCTGAGTTTAAAGGCTGAGTGTGTTCTTTCCTCATAATTTAGTACTTACAGTATGAAACAATGTAACTTTTGCTCACCACTCCAAACTGTGCAAGGCCCACTCATCTACCACAGTGATTGTGGGTGGCAACTGAGGATCTAGTTCAGCACAATTTTGATAATTCAGGATTTATTTGGAAACTAATTTTAGTTTCAGGGCCAATAAGTTAAGTTAATGATAGGTTAGGGGTCAATTGAGGATATATTCCATGGAACTCATTACCTACGGTAGCTAAAATGAACTTCCCAAAAAGTTTATTAGATTCCATGTACAGGCATCAATAATATCAATAATAGTGTGGAGGAAAATGAAATTTAATAGATCCATTTCAAAAGAATATATGTTTTTTATTTTTCTCTCCAAATTGTATATTGGCTTGAATTTGTTCCACAAACCACTTAAGTGCCTATGCAGTGGCCTAGTGTGACCATTTTATTGGTGGCTACATTATTATGGTAATATTTAATTAATTGTATAATTGGGTATAAAAAAAATTAAATCTATGATTAATTTACAAGAAAACAATTCACTAGATTAGGTATGTACTCCCTCCATCCCATAATAATTGAAACGTTTCTCTGTGAATAGAGATTAAGGTGTACATAATTTATGTTATTTTTTTTTCAATTTTGCCCATGAAACTTAAATTAGAAAATAAATCCTTTTAGATTTTATGTACTGAGAGTTTAAATAATGATTAAAAAATAAAAAACTATTTTTTTTGTTTTATGCAGTGAGAATTCAAATGAAGATTAAAAAAATATTCTTTACTGTCTTTTATGTAGCAAAGTTTAAATGATGGACAAAGAAAATTAGAAGTTGAAAGCTTTCTAAAAGGGGAAATGTTTCATTCATTTTGGGACATTCAGAAAATGAATAAATTGTTTTTGGGATGGAGGGAGTATATAACTAGAAACTACACATTTGTATTAATTAATAAAAATATCCAAAACATTTCAGGAAAAAACCTAAATTTGTACAAGAATCCAAATTTACTAGTCAATCCTAACGAGTCAATTTTATAAATAACACCACCAATACCCTAATCTTAGGGGGGGGGGAACTACCTCTAAACTCAATCCACCAAAGTAGTTGTTCATCAAAGCCTAAATCAACCAATCAAAAACCTTATTATAGGAATAAAAATTAAGCATAACATATCTATGTCATATATGTGTTAAATTTGATAGAACAACCTAAATCCACCATCTAAACAATAACTACATTGATGATATAAACATTAAAAATGAAAACAAAACATGAACAAGCAGATTTGGGAAAGATTTTAGATGAAAATGACGTGAAAAATTCTGGCAACTGACGGGATGAAGAAGAATTTGAGAGAGGCTGAGAGAGTGTTCAAAGAGTAAAATGAAAGGGGGATGAGTATTCCTTTATACGGGTGGAATTTGCAATCATTTTGGTGACCAAAATTTCGGTTGTCTAAATTGAATATCATGCAACTACTAAGATTTAATTTTGAAAATTTAATGCAGCCACCAAAATGGATATTGTTTAGCAACTAAATTATGAGACGCATAAAAAATAGTGGCTAAAATTGTCACCCTTTGTGGCCAGTAATGCGACCATGAAAATTCATAACAACGCGGTCATCCCAAAGCACAAGGACCTTTTTAGTGATGGCCTTAACCACTATCCTTGTGATCAAATAAAAATGGTAGATAAAAGATTGCCCTAGACCTCCAATAGCTTTTCAATGACTATTTTGGCCACCGTTGTTATGGTGACCAAAAAACTAGTCACCGAGAACGGTTGCTATTGTTTAGATTTGATGTAGTGTCGGTTTATCACATCTTTGCATGGTGCTAGTAGAAGGCATGATTGCTTTTGGCCTCATCAACCACACTATATATAGGTTTCCACAACTGTTGAAAAATCTAGACATTTTTACAAAGGCAAAGCAAAAAAATTGAAAAAAAAAATATTTTCAAAATTGTATATTAATTTTATAAGTATATAGTACAGTGATGTATATGATTTAAAATGAAATAAGAAAAAATAATTTTATTTTCATCCATGTACCATATATATAATATCCCTAAATGTACCTTGTATATACATAAGATACCAAAAATACCATATATACCTATCAGTAAACTGATAAAATAAAATAAAAACGTATGTAACATCTATTTGCAGTAAGTTCCTTGTTGTGTGATAAACTGTGGTATATCTTGGATGTATCATGGAATATATACAGCAATAAGTCGTAAAAAAAAATAAAAATGCTATTTATATAAGATACTATAAAATAACATGACATATCATGGAACACTTAACCGTAAATTGATAAAATGTGAACAAAAATATTTATCGTGTATCATGTATATGCAATAAACAATTTATTATGTCGTAAACTGTAGTATTCAAAATAGTGTTTATAATAGGTTCACAATCCCCCGCGCGTTGCAGTGGGAAGAGTTTCATGTTTTAAGTTTTCTTTTTTATGCTCTTTCATGAGAAATGGTCAGACTTCTCATCTAGCTCATACATCTAAGATTTTTGTCCCTTAGGCCTCAAACTCTTCCATTTGATGATCAGGGCTCTAGTTTCAATCACAACTGTAAGGGTGTCAAAACCAATCTACCCTCCTTGAATCCAACCGTCCAAACCCAAATGCGCCCTTACTCGCATAGCCATGAGGAGGTTATAGATTTAATTAATCCTACCTAATCCTACCCGCAACCTTCCCACACTAATATATTTACATTGGAATTTTGATTTTATTTCAAAATAAAATTATAATAACATAAATGACTGTATATTACTTTAGTTTGTGATTTTTTAGTTATTATTAATTGTAAATATATACATTCTTCTAAAAACTATATAGAAAAATATTTAAAAAAATTCTAAAAACTTAAACATGTCTTAAATGGGTTGGCGAGTAGCATCTGCCCACTCGCTAGATTGGTACGACCTAAACCTGATTAATTGTGCAATGGGTTTGGGTTAGCTAAACTCAGTCCATTAATATCTCTAACAATAAACCAAATTGGGGACCCAATAATTGCATAGAGGAGTTTTGGGGCTAAAAGGTAAAAATAACATACCTAGGGATTGAAATAGAAGTTTGGCCATAGGGAAAAAGTGCAAAACAAAAAAAAAAAAGAAACACAGGGATGTTATTGTTTATAAACAATAATTCAACCCACTGGGTTTAATATATTGTAGTGAACGAGGTATGCTGGCCTACACGATATAGCGGATCTTTTTTACAATAAATTTAGTATGAAAAATTACATTAATACATAATCAAAAAAGTGTGAGAAAAATTGACTAAATTCGAATTAACCTAAACAATAACCAAAAGTTGCTAAATAGGAACATAACATTATATGTACTTTGAAATATTGTACTCCCTTCGTCCCATAATAAATGAAACGTTTCTTTGAGCATGGAGATTAAGGTGTATGTAATTTATGTTATTTTTTCAATTTTACCCATGGAACTACAATTGTTTTTTTTTTTTTAAATTTTGTGTAGTAAGAGTTTAAATAATGATTAAAAACTATATATTCTTTTTTTGAATTTTGTGCATTGACAAATTGAGTGAAGATTAAAAAAAAATTCTTTATTGGGTTTTGTGTAGTGAGAGTTTATATGGGTGTAAAAGGGTAAGTTGATTGTTTAAAATTTTCCAAAAATGGAAACGTTTCAACCTTTTTGGGACACCAAAAAAGGAATAATTTTTATCTAAATTGGGAAAAAGGAAGTATAATTTTGTTATTAAAAATAATTCACTACAAATTTTTTTATAATTTTTAATATCAATGAGAAATTTATTTAGAAAAATTTACTTTCAATTTTCGCAATTTTGGGCCAAATTATTTTACTAAACCATATAAAAACAATTCATACAAAAAAATGCAATCATGAATAGTAAAATAATTTGATTAAAACACAAAATTGTGTTCAATTTATGTTAATAAATTAACAATTTGTCAATTACCTTAACAAAGATAAAAGGAAAAAAATTGACTAAAGTTGAATAAACCAGAACCATAGCCAGAAGTAGGTAAATTATAATAATTAAAGTTTTATTTTAAAAAAATTTATTAAAAAATCAATAATTTTTTTTTGAATCAATACAAAAACAATAAATAGCTTAAAAAATAAATAAATTATGATAGTCAATGTTTTACTTTAGAATATAGTACATAAAAACAATAAAAAGGTTTGGGAACCAAGAGAACAAATAGAAATAATGTAGTTAAATATTTATTAAATTTGGGGATCAAAATAAAACATGGATGGAACATAGGGACTAACATGGAAAAGAATATAAGCTTATGGACTAAATTGAGATTTAACCAGAACAAAGCTTGGGACAACCTAAAACTAAAAAAATGCAAAATAGGCTCTAAAAAATGTGGTCATCTTCTGAAAAGGGGATCAAACTTAGGAAAGGTTTAATTGTGTTTGAAAAAGGAAAAATAATGAGGAAAAAAAATGTTCATCTTCAATGTTAAACATTGAAAAGCCAATAACTTTTAGACATAAACGAGGTATGTGGGTACATTTTATAATAACATTAGTTGTTATATAATCAATATAAGTCATTGATGTAACAATGTAAAAGGATAAGACATACATTGACATGAAGTAAAATCTTAGTATAGATAATTGTAAACACAGAGTAGTGAACTGAGGATGTGTTTATATAGTATCAAAAGAGCATTAAAGATAACAAATGAAAAATGATTAAAGCAATTCTATTAATCAATTCAAATAAAACCATTATGAGAAAGAAAACTTATGGTGTTTATAGTATAGAATAACAACTTCTGGTGTTTATAGTATAGAATAACATTACATAATATACATGCATAAGTTTTTTAAATTTTTACTCACTAATGAATTAGTGATAAAATGAAATCTTTTAAGAATCATGCATTCGTACATAATACAAATTGTCCGCCCATTTCAACTAATCAAAATTCTAAATCGAATCTATGTAAAATGCTCATGCATTATGACAAATTGTCCACTCATTTCAATTAATAAAAATTCTCAATCGAATCTATGTAAAATGGCCATGCATTATAAAAAGTGTGCATTTATTTCAACTAATCAAAACTTTGAATCAAACCTATATAATTAAAACTCTGAGTGAAACCATGCAAAAGAAAATGCTTTTGGTATTTAATATGGTTAATAAAATCATGTTCCTAATTTTCATTTAAGGTTTTATCATCTTAAGTTTAAACAGGCCATTAAAATTTTTATTTTCCTAAAACTTCATGATAGGTATTTGATAGCTTGCCACATCCGTGACTAGGGATAGAGACACCTTTCTTCCCTTCTTCTTAAAAACCTTTGACTTTTGGTATGTACAAAAATTTTGATTAGCAAAAGAAAAAAAAATTATGGCAGATCATGAAAGTTGGGGACCATTACAGTAGAAATGTTTGATTAAGGGACTAAAGGGTGATTTTGACCATTCGTAGGAGAGAAAAAAAAAACTTTGAAATGGTGGGTAGATGTATCAAAAAATGGGAGAAAAGGACTATTGAGTCCCTATAATATATATTTTTTTTTCTAGTGATAGTCCCCAAGCTTTATGATGTGCAAATCATGCCACCATTAGCAAATGATATATTCTCTAGTTGGCACCAGCAGCCAAAAGTGAGGAAGCATTATTGCAGGCGTGAAATATTTAGTGACGAAAAGAAAGGTTTGATCATAAATTGGTAGAAGCGAAAAAAAAAAAAAAGGTTGTGGTGTGAAGTCACTTTTGATGAACAATAAAAATAATTCCTCTTTTAGAATATAGTATAATAGGATTAACTGATGTTATTGCTCAAAATTTTTCAATGATTCTTTCTTTATTTTTCCTTCTCTTCTTTGGTGTCATGATTTTTTTTTTCCATTTTATCATGAAATAAGAATATTGAAAGTTGTTGACTCATTGGATAGCCAACTGTACTTAATATTTTGCTCTTGTCATGTATCGTAGGAAGAGAATGGTTTAACTGCCTCAGGTGCACCACGTCAACGAAAGCACATTCAATGTTCTAATCAAATCTAGTATTCCCACATTTCAAGTTTGCAGCAACTTATAAGATTACTAGAACTACCAATTGTATATAAGTATATATAATATAATAAATATATTGTAGATGAATAGTATTTTAAAATTGTATTTTAGTATATACGAGGTTATGTTAGGCCGCATGTTGTAACTGGTATTTTTTTTACAACAAATTTAGCATTAGAAAAATCTTAATAACTAATTAAAAAGTTTCCACTTATAAATTTATTCAAACTAGTTAAAATTTTGTTTTATTTTAATTTTGACATTCATGTTATGTTTTATTATCAAAATAATTAGTTATGATTGTAACATAGAATTACGAAACACCAACACAATACATGCTTCAAAATCATGGATTTTTTTACTAAAAATAATTAACTAAAAAATTTCATCTCTTATCAACTCACACTCTAATTCTTAATATTGAGGAGAAATTTATTTAGAATAATTCACTTTCAATTTTAGCAAGTATGCGCCAAATCAATTTATTAA
The DNA here is from genome assembly GCA_005392925.1 of Aquilaria sinensis. Taxonomy (NCBI): domain Eukaryota; kingdom Viridiplantae; phylum Streptophyta; class Magnoliopsida; order Malvales; family Thymelaeaceae; genus Aquilaria; species Aquilaria sinensis. The sequence goes on along the minus strand of SMDT01001147.1, from coordinate 43,632 downwards.
ACCATAGAACTTTTTGAAGTAAATAACTCAAGCTACAAAAACTGAATCATCAATAAAGAAATTACAAAACCAAAACATAAAATTTTGTTTAATTTATATTAATAAAGTAACGATTTAACCATTAACTTAATAAATATAAAAAGCAAAAAAATAATAAATTGGCCAAAGTTGAATCATCCAGAACCATACACAAAAGTAGAAAAATCATAATGACTAAAGTTTTATTTCATAAAAAAATAATGAAGAAAAAAAGAAAAAATAGTTTAGGGACTAGTTGAGGAAATGGAAAAAAAAAAACTTTAGATATTAAGGGTTTAACAATTGACTTAATAAGAGAGAGAGAGATGGTTTGGCTAAAAAACAAACAAAACATGGTGACCATGTTTTACTTTAGAAGACAATACATAAAAATTAAAGAATAAAAAAGTTTGGGACGAAAAAAGCAAATAGAAAGACTATAATTAAGTAATTATTAAGTTTGGGGCCAAAACATCACACCGATCACAGGGACAAACATGGAAAGTAAAAGTAATTCAGCGATTGAAAACGTGTTTTAGCAAAAAGGAAACGTGAAACAAAATGAAAATGGAGGAATATGAACATAAGCCCTGAAGAATACTATAAAAAGATGAAAAAAGAAAATAGGAAAAAACAAAACAACACACACGGTTTACCATTGTAGATGATTCAAAACGTGATTTAGCAAAAAAATAAATATGAAACAAAATGAAAATGAAGAAATAGCAAATAGGCTCTCAAGAATTATTGTCTTTAAAAAAGATGACCGATCTTCCTAAACAAGTAATTGCATCTCAAAAGAAAATAGAGAAAAAAAGTGATTAGTGCACGCCTCAGCTTGGACGAAGTTCACTATTGTATTTGTAGTTTACTGGTGTTGTGTGAACAATATCCCCTTCTGGCAAAGTTTAGAAACCAAGATGAAAAAAAAGGAAATTTATAGGGGCTAAAAAAGAGTTAGACCATTACTTTGTAAAAAACTGATAAAAAAAGGATGCACGCTGCTCGTGAGCGATCATCATTGTCCACAATTAGTATATATATATATATATATAGATAATTGCGAAATGGAGTCATTGGTGGATAAGATATAACGTGGAAATATTGTAAATAAAAGAAGAGACACTCAGCTTGGGCTAAAGTTTTAGAATGCTGAAAATTCCTTCAATCGCTAAAAGTTTGCCGCTCTAATTATAGTTTCAGAAACGCTGAAAGCCCGCTGCCACCTCTAAACACTGACCACTCCTATATCCCTAGCTTTTCATACTTGTCATGGCATAATAAGTAAGCTAACAATTAACTCTGTTCTTGACTCCCCATGCTTGGTTCAGATTGACTACTCTTTGTCCATCTAGCCATCTAATAAGATTGATGAACCATGACACCTTCAAGGAATGGTTCAAAGTCCAAACAACAAATTATTGCAACAAAAAAAAAAAAGAATGACACACCAGCTGCATTATAACACACAACAACAAGTAAAGAACTTTTATGATCTATTCATAAAACATCTTGAGTTCAAACACAGTTCTGGTGTAGTGGGTGTGTTTAGTAGTTGTGGTGTTGATGGGGCAAAATACAAGCAGATTGCTAGGATGTATTTTGCAGGTGTTCTTCAGTATTGCAAAGATCAAGTAGTCCATCACTTAAACTCCCACGACCGCTTGTAATGGGAAAAAAAATATGGGTCAACTATTTTACGCTGGTCAAAGGAGGAAACAATCATGGGAAATGTGAATGGGTTAAAAGTGGGCAGATTTATAATCCATGCCACTCTGCTTTTTGCTTAGATTTGGGCTTCTCTTCTCACCTCAATCTCGCCTTTTATGTCAAAAGCACCCACTGTTTAATTTGTGGACACGTGAATTCCACTCATCCACAAAGCTCCGACAACCATCCCCTTTCCGTTCATCGGCCACCGTCTCCTGGCGTGAAGATTGTCACAATAAGAAATGGGATTTCGTGGGCTGGGTTTGTGTTAGCTGGGGTTTGTGAGAGAGAAGAAGCCAAAATCGATTAGAAGCAGAGTGGCATGGATTGTAAATTTGCCCAAATTTCAACTCAATTTTGTTTCCATGATTGTTCCGTCCTTTGACCGGTCCAAAGCAGTTGGCCCATTAAATCGGATTAAACAAACGAACTGCCCCTATGGTTGTATTTCCAAATAATCTCTACCGCATTCTATGTCTAGCTTCTTGCTAGCCTTGGTGTAGAGGCTATACTATGTATATTTAATTACGTATTAATAAATCAACCACTGTTCAAAGAAAAAAAAATGAAAAGGGACATAAAAGAATCTTCAATCTTTTAAATAGCGAGTTACATGATTATCTGTGACTTTTTTACTTATTTTACTCAGCTACTCGAAACTCATCTGCCAGCAAAAGAATTCACTTCTATTAATTGCAGTTTCTACTTTGTGTTGATATCATATTATTACTCTTGGTTTTGTTATATTCCCAATAATTTTTTCTTGTACACACATTTCACAATGCATCCGAATGAGCTTTAAACGACATTATATAAGGAAGTGACAGAGACAGGAGTTGAACTCCTAATCATCTACTTCCCATGGTTGCCCTTTTATCACTTTGGTAAAGTGGTTGAGACTATTTCCAATAAATTAAATTAAAGCAAGTGAGAAATATGATAATTGACACACTCTTGCTATATAGTAATGAAAAGTTAAGGGAGGTCATAAAAAATTCTCGCATCAAAATATAATATTGCAAAATATAGAAAAATTAAAATTTGAAAAGACATATAACAAAAAAAGGTCAAGAAGAAAAGGAAACAAGTATTCCTCACCCGAGTAACACCTTCTCAAACTAGCATATTCGAAATCAAGTTTGGGGATCATTGCTTATGCTCCCTCCGCCTATATAAAGCTGCATCCCAGTTCCCTCTTTCTCATCAGCAAACCAAATTCACAAATACAGAAACACTTTTGCAATCTTCCTTCCACTAGCTAAGAATGGCCAGCCTCAAAATGACCAAGGAGGAGGTGAAGAGCGTCTTCCTCAGCTATGCCGGAGATGCTAAGGTGATGAACAATGAGCAGCTCATCAAAGCTTTCGAGTCCTTGGGTGCCTCTAGCAAGGCCAAGGATGCAACTGCGATCTGAACAAAAATGGAGTCATCGAATTATGCTGTCTCCGCCTAATAACTTGTTAGGTACATGTTGTTAAATGTGTACCTAGGGTACTACTTGTGAGAGGACTCAAGTAATTATACGTATTATATAAATAAATCCTCTCATCATCTATGCTTGTATTCGTATATATGGATCAACTATTTCTTTTTCTTTTTACCTTTTTTTTTCATCAAGAACATTTAAAAAGCCAACCTGGGAAAGAGGCAACACACAACATCAATCCTTTCCCTTAACTAACATAAAACTCTAGCAAGCTTATGAGCCACCATATTACAACAACGAGTTCTAAGAGAATATATCTAACTAATTGAAAATTAGTTTATAACATCCTAATATCTCATAAGATGACTCCAATGAATAATTATTTGTAGACTTATCAAATTGTAATGCCCTAACAAGAACAAGAGAATCGAACTCTATGTGAATTATAAGCCTCCGTCCCCAAGCTACTTTTAAAGCTCTTTCAGAGCTTTGAATGTTATTGCCAATGCCTCAACTTGCTTGACATAGTTGGTAGTAGGACAACTCCCAAGAGATCAGTCGTGAAGGTTTCTGCGGTTTCCCTACATGATTCCTTGCCACAATCCCAATACCACAAGAAGCATGATTCTGGAAATCTACAATTATTTTCACTACGCCGTTAAAACTAACCGCAGAGTAGCAAATCATGAGCTGCTTTGAACACTATTGGAAGAAGCGGAAAAACAGTCAATTAGAAAATAATTTGTGAGAGAGAACTAGAGCGAGAGAGAGCGAGCAAAAGGAAAGACAGCGAGGCATTTCGCATTCAGAGGGCAGAATCGATCAAACCTTGTTAGTACAGTCAAACCCAGGTTTGACTAACTAGGAAATTCACTCAATTTAAGGGTTCAGCATAGAGTGGCCCAATCCATCAAACCTTTTTACTACAATCAAATGAACTTTCCTACAAATAAATTTAAGAAGTATTTTACCAAAATGAGATTTTTAACCCGTAAGTCAAACTTCAGCCAACCTTTTTCTCAAACAAGAGCAATTTCCACAATAAAACAATAAATCAATGAGTTCAACAACTCAAATCTTATTTCCACAAGAACAACTTCGAACATAAAATATTAAACCATGTTTGGATAATAATAAAACTTGCTTGTAGAGAAAATGCGAAAAATTCCAAACAAAAGTAGACTTTGTTTAACACAACCATAACTAAGCCGCGCTCTCTACAAAAATCTACATAACTAATTTTTTAAAAGCCAAATCTCAAACCAAAACTTTAAAAAACAGATTTTAAGCTTCGGACATGATTCAAATATAAACCCACACTTGCTCTTCAAAAATCAGATCAATCTAAATTCTTCGGGTTAGAAGTCAAATTTTAGTCAATACCTTACTACTCAAAAACAAGTTTTCCAAAAGTGCAGGGTTTCACTAGGAAAGTCAGAAAGACTAATAGTTGATATATGAATTTAACTACATAAGCCAATAAGAAACTATTTAAGACACATCCAACTCATGAGAACCAAAGACACATATATTACTAAAAGTTCATACATGAAACTTCACCTAGGCATCTGCTAGCAGGTTCATTATGGGACCATTACAAGCTAATATCACACTTATGTAATCCATTTTTAGACATTGATTAACCCCATGTACAAGCATACTACTCCTAAACTCCTTTTCATGCATGCACTTCTAAGATCATCAAACCTCAAAACTAGAGATTTATTTTAGTCCTTCCTTAGCCTATACTATATGAGTTAATAGGCCAAAATCACATACACCACAAGTTACTGACTTTGTTCTTTTCCTAAAAAAATATGAGCTAAAGGTAAGCTCGAAAAAAACTCAGTAAGAGAACTGTGATTAAACACATAACTCAATATCAAGCAAACACATATCACAATTAATCACAATTCACTTGAAACAAGAGCTCCAAAACCTCACTATATAATTAATGTTCTACATCACACCAGGTTCTAGTACATGCTTGCCAAACAAACACTAGCTTGGTTACAAATACTAGCTTGGTTCTGATCAAGAACCACGTTTACACTCATACACAAACTTGGAACTTAGGTCACTTCTCTACGATTTTCGTTCAAACATACAAGAACATTCTTCCTCACATTTTTTCACTAACAAATTCAAATACACAAAAAACACAAATAAGTTGTAATAATGTTCCATGAAAATTAAAATTTCCCTTACCTTACTCATATTGTTATGGAATTCATTCTAACTAATGCCCAAGATTATAGCTGATAAAGAGCAGGAGATAAGGAGTTTTGTTGTAGATAGACTTTTAGCACTTTTAGATAAAATTTTTAGCTTTATCTTGTTTGTACGTAATGCATGTGCTTTCCTATATATAACCAATATACTAGGTGAATGAAATAAAGACTTCAAAGCCATATTCAAATTCTTCATGGTATCAAAGCCAAAACCTGGACACCCAATACTATAAAACTTCATCACCTTCACTTTGTTTAGAAGCCATGGTAGGTCCGAGCAAGAATGACAAAAATGGCAGTATGGATATGATGTCCCCATACTACGATCATGCCTAAAATAGTCCCAATCATATTTATCTTAGTGAGCTGCTCAATGACTGCAACTATTGAGAATGGGTAAATGACATGAGCAATGCATTTATTTCCAATAACAAGATTGGTTTTATGGACAGAACGATTCCAAAACTAGCAAAGAATTCACCAAAGCTGGGTACTTTTCTAGCATGTGATGCATTGCTGAAAGGATGGTCAAAGAGCGCCATGGATAGATGTTAGGAGCAGAGTCCTGTATGCCTAGACCACACAAAAAATATGGGTTGATTTTCTTGTTGAAGAAGGAAAAAATGTCTATGTCATCTTACTACACTAAATGAAAGGGTTTATGGATGAAATGTTATCCATTTTGGCATGGCCGAAATCCACCTGTGACATCCAGTGATAGTTTGTCGAAATGAGTGAAAGGGATCAACTTTATGACTTTGTTATGGGACTAGATGGTGGATTTGGCACAATTAAGACAAATCCTCAACAAAAAGTTGACACCCAATTTTGGCCAAGCCTATCACCTAGTAGCCGAAGAGGAACAATAGAGATAGATCCCTACCATGCATAAACCTATTGGTAAGGTAAGATTCCAAACCTACACTGCTCGTAATAACAAGAATAGAGGTGATTGGAAAGTTGAGGAAGAAGTCAAGTGAAGATACAAAAATTACAACAAATGGGGGCACATTGAAAAGTAGTGCTTTGAGATAATCGAATATCCACCAAGATGGGGCAAAGGTAGACACAACAAGATATCATGTTCCAATAACAACAAATGGACCGAGCTAAAGGTGGCACAAGTTGGTAATAATGCTAGTCCCATACCTTGTCAATCACAGGAGCCATACAATCGGTTATTGCAATAACTTGGGATTGAAGGAGAGACACCAAAAGTTATTGATTAGATTTCACCCACGGTAAACAGGGTTGGTAAGGTTAATTCTACAAAATCTTAGGTAATAGACTCAGGAGCAACAAAACACATTACCTATAATATCAAAATGCTTGATGTGAAAGAAAAAGATTTAGCACAGCAGGTGGTCAAAATACCTAATGGAGAAACTGTTCCAATTGAAGGTGTGGGACAACTAAGATTGCCAAATGGGATGCGAATTTATTCGTTCCTAATTTTAACTGTAATCTTCTTTTTATTCGTAAATCAACAAGCGATTATAATTGTGTGCCAATTTTTCTTGATTATTTTTATGTCATACAAAACTTATGTATGGAGAATATAATTGGAGCGGGTAGGCATTATGATGACTTATATCTCCTAGAGCCAATTTGATAAAAGGGTGTGCCTTTGGCTATCAATGGACCAAAAAATGCAGATTTGTGGCATTGGAGGGTAATGAATACTCATAAATATATAGATATTAAGGGTTTAAATCATCATTATACACTTTAAGTATGATTAATTTCTCTAATTTGAGTAGTTTTTATAATCTAGAGTTGAAAAGCATTTATTTATAAATTGAGCTTAATAACTGCTTTTATGTAGGTGGATAAAATCATGAAATCTATTAATTCTTAGACCAATGATAGGGCCTCAATTGTCTATAATCTTTAGCCTATGGTCTAGGCCAATTGAGGGATGTAGGAGGCCAAAATTGAATTACAAACTAAATCAGTTCCATCATTCGCGCACTTGGTGACCTTTCACGAGAAAAATCAAATTTGGGGCTGTGAATGCTGGAATTGAGAGATTCTAGGGCCATAAAAAATCCAACACATAGATATTCAACTTTACTTCATATGTTGGGAACTAATTCAACTATTTTCATTGCCGAAATTTGGTTATAAGTGAGACCATTTGTTCTGCGGGCGTTGAAGAGTAGTTTTTGTAGAAAAATCATAACTTCAGCTACATATGTTAGTATTGAATGATCAAGCTATCATTTTGAAGCTTAAATAGAGATATAAAAATCTCATGCTTTGAAGAAGAGCAGAAGCATTGTGCATGGTAGTCAAAAAATTAGAAGAACATAGAGCTATTTTTGTTGATTTGTATTTCACTTACCATTACTATTACACTAACCCATACTATTTCACCTACCCAATCCTTAAGGCTCTATAAATAGGTAGTGGGGGGAGGATTAGGTTAAGCATATTTTTGGTAAAGTTAGAGTTATTGTATCAAAACTAGCCTTTCTTCTTTGATCTTATTGTTATCATTCAATCTAGAAGCTTTATTCTAGGTGTTTTCTTCTTATTCTTCATTTGATCTTTTAATATATGTTTATTTCATTTTTATACACATTGTTTGTTATTATTATGGCTAACTAATTTTTGTTTTGCTAAGGTGAAAGGGTAAAGCTTTTTGTATAAAGATTATGGATAATCTAAAAGGATCTTAATGTTATTGGTATTTACTTTCTTAATTGATTTAGCTACCCTCCTTATTAAGTGGGAGTTTTGATTTATCATGGACAATCATTAGCACATAGGCTACTTGATATCTTTTATAGAACATGGCTTTGCTGGCTGTGATATGTTAGAATCTTAAGTAATTATGGATAAAGATTGGCATGATAAACACTTGAGCTCATTAACAAGTGTTGGTGTTATAGGATTAATGAAAGATAATACTAACTCATGCCTAATATCTCTAGAATTTGATTACTAAATTCCTTGATTAGGACCGCTTTTATGTCTGAATCGTAGTTAAGTGGCAAGACAAACTAAAATTAATTATAACTGATATATCAAAAGTGGTACTTCTAACTTTAGCTGTTTCTTTGAATTTGAGTTTTAATAAACACTTGTTCACCCTTTTCATCAAATCTTTCTTTGTTGAAAATTTATATTTTTTATTTTTTAATTCACTTCCCTAAGGATCGGTACTCAGACTCTTAAGATTTTACTACTAGCGATAACCTATACTTGGGTTACAATAGTTGAATTATAGCAAAGGCTGGGCCATGCATTTGGTATAAAGATCTAGCTAATTCAATCGAGTTCTAGTATGGTTAGAAGAGGTGAAGTTGAATGTTGTGATTAATATATACGGACTAAATAAACTAGGCTTTCATTTCTTATAAGTTCAATAAAATTAGCTGCATGCTTTGATTTGGTACATTATGATATATCGGCTGTTAAAATACAATGTCATACACTGGAGCAACTACTTTCTTACAATTGTAGATGATTATAGTTAGGGTGTGTGTTAAATCTGATGAAATACAAGTCAGAGACAAGTCATTTTTTCCATTCTTTTTGAACATTGTTGAGACACAATTTGGAGAAAGAATAAAAAAAAATTATAAAAGATAATGGCATAAATTTCAATCCATCTTCATGCTGCAATATTACAAAGAGCGAGGTGTAATGCTATAGACAATATTTGTGGACACCCCATAACTGAATAGAGTTATTGAGAGGAAGCATAGGCACATATTGCATATAGCATAGGCATTAAGATTTCATGCTAGGTTGTCGGTTAGTTTCTAGGAAGAATGCATGTTCACGGTGGTGCATATTATAAATAAGTTACCTACTAAGGCTATTGGGAATAAAATGCCCAATGATATTCTATTTGGATGTTTTATGTATGTGCATGAGAAACGTAAAAATGATAAATTTAATGAAAGAGGAAGGCCTTGCATTTTTGTTTAATGCCCGTATGGCTATAGAGTCTATGATATAGTAAGTGAAAAAATACATATATCGTGGGATGTTATTTTCTTTAAAGATAGGTACCCTTACACGCGAAATAAGCATAAAATCCATATAAGGAATGATCAAAAGTTGGATCAATATGGCTTTGATGATAAGCTCATGCACAGCAACGTGAGGAGCTAGCAGGCAACTGATGATCTTGAAGTTGGTAATCACAAGGGCTATGGCATACCTGTACAAGGTAAGCAATCACCAATTGTTGAACCAAGCAGACAAGAGGTCCTACCAGGCAGTGCCATCCATGACGAGGTATAATAGAATCTGTGAATTAGACAACAACCAAAACATCTTGATGGATTTGAAGTTCAATTGCCACAATCCATCATTCCATCATAATATATTCCTCCAACAAGCAATTCGGTGGTATATCCTTTATCCCATTATGTCTCATATGATAAATTTTTGCTCTCACATAAAGTATTTCTAGCAGTCATCACCTCTCATGATGAGCCGAAGACTTTCTCTCAGGCTATAAAGTATGAACACTAGAGAAAAGCTAAGAATGAGATTGATGCTTTTGAAAAGAATGGGACATAGACCTTGGAACCATTACCACTAGGAAAACAAGCTTTCGGCTCCAAATCAGTTCATAAACTAAAACGCAAGTCCAATGGAAAGGCATAGTGGTATAAAGCTTGATTAATGGTGAAGGGCTTCACATAAGCAAAAGTAATCATTTTTTTGCACCAGTAGTGAAACTTGTGACAGTGAGATGCTTATTGGCTATGGCGACAAATAAGTAGTAATGCCCGGTGACATCTTTGTTGTATGACATGCTGGGCCTATGAGAGAGAAACTTCTGGTGAGAAGGTATCTGTAAGACCTTGAAGAATGTGGGTTAAGAGCTCCCCTGAATACTTTCTAGGGGAAAAGCCTTTGACGCCCAAGTCAATATATGGGAGAGAAGTTGCTAAGAATAAAGAGTAGGAAAGAGAGGGTCCCGTGTTATTACCTAGGAGCCTTCCAAATATTTATAGGGGGCACAAAGGAGAAGTCCGTTACCTGAGTAAACAGATCAGGACCCGTGATCGGCAAGGATCCAGTTCGTACCTACGGGGAAACGTGCTTCCAGCTATCCATAAGTAGTTATGCTCAAAAGGTGTGGGTGAGATTTCTATCATAGGCTCCTTAACCATTTTTTTCATTTTCTAAAAGACCCCTTTGGTGGCTGGAGGACCCTTTCAGGGATTGTACTTCTTCTGCGGGTGGTTAAAGATAGTCCTTCGGAGGTCCAGACTACTTATATCAAAGTCGGTTAAAGGGGTTATCCAAAAGTGCTGATTTACCACTCTTAGGTCAGTTGTGTACTCTTCTGAAGATGGTACCTAGCCCCCTTAGGAGTTGACTCAAGTTGGTCTAGAGGGTGGTGTTAGGTCTGTTTCTCTGAAGGTCTTGGGCGATTTGCTTTTCGGCTATCACATGCCCCCTCCAGAAGAAGTGAAGTTGCTTCTTCGGTTCTAGCATGTTGTGTAGTATTAATCATCCCATAATGGGGTCCGGCCAATTTTCTCGAAGTTACACCTTTGGACTAGGTTTACTATGCCAGGTCAAAATTTTCAGAGGTCGTACGTATGGCACTTAAAGCAATGAATTTTTCCTTCTTAGGGGTTTTTGTTTCCCACCAATGGAGGGTAGGTAGGCTTGTTGCCTTGTTTTGTGCACTGCCTAGACCTGGTACTTGAGGAGGTGCATCTCCGTTTTTTATGCCTGGTAACACGTATCACCGGATCATGGGCCAGGTTTCCTATCAATTAGATTGGTCACATCTTTTCGACTGGAATTAGTCAATATGACACCCTTTCGCTTGCCTCTTTCGGGTTATATAAACATCACTCCTCATCAGAAGTTCTACTTCTTCTATTTGCACCTCGCTCTCCCTTTCTAAGCTTTTTCCTTTCCTCTGATTCTCTTTTATTTTTGTGACGGTTGTAGTGGTGGAGTGATTTCTAGCAAGTCTCACACATCCTTCGATGTTCCTTCATTTTCCGAATAGGTGGGTTTTCATACGAAGTTGTTTTTTCCCCTCTTTTTTTTGTCTTCCCGAGGTTAGGGTCTTAGGCACCGAAGATGTTGGTTGAAAATGCCAAGGTCATGCTTTTTCCCAAAAGCTGGATCTCTCTAAACTCTCATATGAGTTGTACAACTTCGAAGAAGTTGGAGAAGTAGAGGCTAAAATTCTATCTTCCCTCCTATGAAAAAATTAGGCTACCCAATCATAGTGAACGGAGCTACCTTCCTCGGGCAAAGGAGATTACTGTTTTCAGAGCGCAACTAAGTACGGGTCTCTGTTATCCACCTCTGAAGGTGGTTTTTGACTTTTGCTACTTCCATGGTATAGCCATCAATCAAATGCCGTCAAACTCTTGTGCCTATTTTAATGTTTTCTTGTGTATATGTGGGGTTTTCAAAATCATCGCGTACTTCATATTTTTTCTTTAATACTACAAACTTCAACCCATCCCGAAGAGGGGGTTTTACTTTTTTGCTTCCTCAGGGTTCCAGGAGCATGAAATTTACCTTTACCTTCGATACTAAGGATAGTTGGAGAGGGTGGCAAAAAAAGTAATTTTTTATAAAGATTGATGAGAAATGGAAAGGCCTTTTGACTCGTTAGGCTTCGGGTACCCTAACGACTGACATGGTGGACCCAAGGAAGTTGCTAACACTAGAATTGGAGTCTTAGTTTGAAAAGTTTGACAACCGTATTAGGGTTGTTGCAGATTGGGATGCTTAGGAGCTTTCATTTTTTCTCTACCCATTCCCCATTAGATGGAGCTTCATGACTGAGGAGGTTCTTCAGGAGCTTGGGGTTATCATTGAGCATGTCACCGATGAGGACATGCCAAAACCGACAATGGATAGGAAGAATGGGTGGCTTGTTCGGCTCCTTTGGTGCAAACTCTCCTATTCCGGCCTTGTAGAGAGTAAGATGTCTTCCAACTATGGTGTTAGAATTTTTGATACTTACACTGATATTTTCTCTATTGTAGAAAAGGGCGACAAGTCTACAACCTTCTACAAGAGTCTGTTCCTCGATCAGGCTGAGAAAGGGGAGTAGCAAAAAACCCAAAAAAAAATGAAGAGCGTTGGGCAGTCTTTAGGCTATTCAAGGGTGAAGAAGGCAAAAGATGACCTACTTCCCCCTCCCCCTGAAGTTATCTCTGACACGATGGACCTTTCCACTGAAGTCGTTGTTCCATCTTTGAAAGCGGCCATACAGTCATTGTGCCTGAGCCCTTCCTCCGCAACCAAAGTCTTTGGAACCTCTTTAAGAGTGCTTTTGGCTGAAAAAATTATGGAAAGAAGGGGGAAAGGTAAGGAAATTCCTACCGAGGTACTCGAAGTGAGCGACTCTGATGGTAGGGATTCTGAAATTCCCCCAGGTTTGTCTCTTAACCTTTCATCTATGAGCTATAGTATTTTTGGAATTTTGGATTTTATAGATGAATGGTTAAGAGACAATTTGGTGATGGAGCTTTGGTGTGGCTTTGTAGAGGGCGCGATATCACTCGAGTGGATGCTTGACCATGGTTGGAAATGGGCCATTTGGAATAGCAAGATCCCTTGTAATAAGGTCCCGAGGGAGTCATTTTGGATATTTACAGAATACATGGACCTGTTTTTCGAAGACTCCCAGAGGATGGTGCCCTAGATGGCCAAAGGCATCCTATTTGATGGACTTCCAGGCTCTAATGGACTCCTATTTGAATGAGGAGATCTTGGCAGCTCGGATTTCTAAGCATTCAGCCCAGGTAATTCATGTTTCTCGGTCATAACAAATACTCTCAAATTTTTTATCCCATCTCATAGAATCTTTTCTTTGCAGCTACTTGCCTATGCAGGCTATCTTCGGGCCTAGGTGACCAAGCAATCCTCCATCCAAAGCCAATCTAAGGAGAATTTAGTCAGGGCGAAGGAGATGTTCGCAAGCTCCTACCTGAAGTTTGGTGAACTTCGCAAGATCACCAAGGAGGAGCTTGCCCAACTTTGCTAGGAGGTTTCGGAGAGACAGAAAAAGTTTGTTGAGAAGTGTTCCTTAACCGTCTCTGACTTCGGGGTGAAGTTGGCAGAGCAGACTTCCTTAGCCGAGGCACTTCAAATGGAGAAGAAAGAGGTAGCTGTTGATGTGACCAAGGCCTTGGCCCTGAATGCTAATCTTGAGGTCGAGGTCAATGATTTGAAGAAATGGAAGAAGAAGAAGAAGAATAAGAAGGAAGAGAATGAAGGGAAGAAGGAGGTTGAGGTGCTGAAGAAGGAAATGGAACTTTTGGCAGCTAAAAAAGCCAAGTCAAATGAAGCGACAAAGTCCTCATTCCAAGATGGTTTCTGTCTTGCCCACCATGAAGTCCTTTCCCGATATCCCGACCTCGATCTTTCTTTTCTTCGAGGCTTGGATATTCCCGAGGGGCTTTCTTTGTCATGGTCTAAGATTGAGTATCTCAACCTACACGAACGTTTTTCGCTAGCCAATGAGGTGGATGGCAAAGACGAGGAAAAGGAAGAGGGTTCCGAAGATGGCAATGACCCTGCTGGCACAATTTAGGCCCTTCTCCCTGTCTCTCTTTTTTTTCTCTGTACTCCTTGTATTGCTTTAATAAAATGCCTTTTCTTTCTAATTTTGGCTAAGTTCATGAGAAATATGTCTTCGTGACTGTGATCTCAACTGTGTTCGGCTATCCTCCTTTGGCAAAGATATTTTTCAGACAAAGATTTTCCAAGTGTTAAAACAAATTTCATAATTTCATTGATTTCATCCTTTGCAATACTTGATTGTTGAAACTAACATGGTGATTCTTCAAAATTTTCTGAGATCAGAATTTGTCTAAGTATAGAATTTTCTGAGTGCCACGTGTTCTTCAATTCTTCCTCTTCGGTATTGCTGAGCTTATAGACCCCTGGCCGAATTTCATCTAGAATGAGGTAAGGCCCTTCCCAATTTGCCCGAAGTTGACCATGGGATGATTTTCAGGCTTCCAATTTGGCTCTTCGGAGAACTAGGTCCCCTTTTGTGATTCCTTTGGGTTTGACACACAAATTTGTTGCGATGGCCACCCTTTGCTGGAAAGTTCTCTTTTTGAGCTCGGCCGTATCCCTATGTTCATCGATTACGTTAGGTTTGCTTCTTAAGTTGATGTTGTTACCTTCCTTATACAAGGACGCATAACTTCGATTAGGATGAAAGCTTTATTACTAAATATGAGTGAAAAAAGCATTTCACCAGTAGCCCTTATAGGGGTTGTTCGGTAACTACACAATACACTCGGGAGTTCACCAGGCCATTTACCTTTGGCCTTATTTAACCTCTTTTTCAAGCCATCTTTCAATGTTTTGTTAGACACCTCAACCTATCCATTGCTTTGCGGCTGTGCTACCGGCGCGAAGTACAATTTCACTCCGAGATTGGTGACGAATTCCTGAAATCCTTTGTCAATAAACTGGGAACCATTATCTGCCACTATCACCTTTGGGCAACTGAACCTACATATTATATTTTTCCAGACAAATTTGCAAACGTCTTTTGCCAAAATTGTTACCAGGGGCTCTACCTCGATCCACTTCGTAAAATAATCTATCGCAACTTTGCAAAACTTGACTCCCTCTGGGGCCATTGGGCGGGGACCAATAAGGTCAATTCGCCATACTGCAAAAGGGCAGGGGTGGTTAGTTGAAGAGATTGTTTCCGAAGGTGCCCTTTGGACTAGTGTGTGTCTTTAACATTTCCGCATCGTTTGACGAACTGCTGAGTGTCTTTCCTTAGGGTGGGCCAGAAATATACTTACTGAAGTAGAACTCCTGTAAGGGTGTCGGTCCCGATGTTGGAGCCACAGACTCCTTTATGAACCTCTTTTAGGACTTCTTCAGCCTCCCCTTCACTGACACATCTTTGGAGTGGGTTGGAGTATCCCTGTCGGTATAATTCTTCCCCAATCAGGAAGTATCTAACTAAGCGCTTTCACACCTTCGCTGCTTCTAGAGGGTCTTTGTGTAATTCCCAAGTTGTGAGATACTTTTTGATAGGATCCTTCCATCCTTTGTCCAAGGTTGCGATGGCCATTATTGCTATGCTCAGGTGATCCAATACTTTGGTGGACTACTTTGATTTGGCCAAAGTATCCGCTTCCACATTATCTCATCGGGGTACGTTTTTTATTTGTACCCTGTTGAACTCTTGGTTAAGCCTTTTTACAGGGTTATAGTACTTTGCCAAGTTTGGATCTTTTGCCCCGTAGTCCTTTGTCATCTGCCGAACCACCAGCTGGGAATCACTGTGGGCCTTCAGATTTCTCACACCAACTCTTTTGCCAATCGCAAGCCTGCTATGAAGGCTTCATATTCGGCAACGTTATTGGTGACATTGAAACCAAATTTGATGACCTTTTCAACTTCCATACCTTCAGGTCCACGGAGAATTACTCCGGCTCCCTGGTGTTTGGATCCTGAGGTGCCACCAATGAATAATGTCTACTCGTGTTCGTCATTTCTGAGGTCCCCTAGAGAACCTTCGATTTTAGGTACCTCAGCAATGAAATCTGCCAGCGCTTGGGCTTTTATTGCCCTCTTTGGTTCATAAATGATATCATACTCACCAAGCTCAGTGCACCAATTTGATAATCATCCCAAGTGGTCTACTTTCCTCATGACATCCTAAAGAGATAAGTTACTTCACACTGTGATGGGATGTCCCTAGAAAAAAGGCCGAAGTTTCCTGCTTGCCAGTTCTTGGGCATAGATGGCTTTTTGTAGTAGAGGATACCCAACTTTGACACCATGTAGGGACATGCCTACATAGTACACCGGCCACTGCTTCCCTCATTCCTCCTTTACTAGAACCGAACTTAGGGCTTTTTCAGTTACTACAAGGTAGAAGATGAGCCATTCTCCTTCCCTCGGTTGTCGGAGTGTCAGAAAACGGGTCAGGTAACTTTTGAGCTCCTCCCATGCCTTCTGGCATTCCTCATTCCAAGGGTGTTCCTTGGCTCTGAGGTTGCCTTCATTTTTTGCTGCTTTTGTAAGTACTTTCAAGAAGGGTCGACATCAATCTTCATATCTGGATATGAATCTGCTAAGGGAAGTTACTCTTCCAGTGAGCCTTTGTATATCCTTTATTGTCGTCGGAGTTCGGAACGCTAGTAAGGCATTGACATTTTTGGGGTTGGCATTTATACCTTTTTTGGATACTATGAAGCTGAAGAATTTCCCCGATGTAACCCCGAATATGCATTTGTCGGGGTTAAGATTAATTCTGAAGTTCCTAAGTTGTTGAAAGGTCTCTTGTAAGTATGTGATATGATTGCTATGTACTTTGGTTTTAACAATCATGTCATCGACGTATACATCCATGTTTCTCCTGATTTGGAAATTGAACACCTTGTTCATAAGCCTTTGATACATTGCTTTAACATTTTTTAGGCTGAAGGGCATTCTGACGTAACAGTATGTCCCTACTTCGGTAACAAATGCTGTTTTGTTCCTTGTCCTTGGGACTCATCTGAATTTGGTGATAGCCACTGAAGGAATCTAGGAAGCTTAATAGCCTATACTCGGTCGTAGAGTCAACTAGGTGATTTATTGAGGGGAAGGGATATGAGTCCTTAGGATAGCTGTCGTTGATATTTCAGAAGTCGATGCACATTTGGAGCTTATTGGTTCCTTCCTTAGTGGTGACAACGGTGTTGCTAAGCCACTTGGGATATTTTACTTCCCTTTATCACTTCGGCTTCCAAGAGTCTTTGAACTTCTTCTTTGATGAAGTAGTTCTTTTGAGCTGAAAGGCTGCACTTTTTCTGGCGAATGAGCTTTGAATCAAGTCGCATCTTAAGATAGTGTTGGGCTATATCCGGATTCACTCTAGGCATGTCCTTCGGCGAGTAGGTAAAAAGATCTTTGTTCATTATCAGAAGGGATACAAGTTTTTCTTTTTCCCCTTCGGTCAATTGTTTTCCCACTTGAGTACTTTGCCCAGGGACTAGTTCTATATCCTCATTTTCTATTTTTTTGCCATCTTTTTCTCTTCTTGTGGCTTCTTTGGTAGCGGTACCCTTCTCCCTAATAGTCTATGCATAGACTTTGGAGGGACTTTTTTTTTCTTTGACAAACACATTCCTGACCTCTACTTGGTCAATGAATACCTCTGCATCTCCTTCTTTTGCTTTTAAAGTGACCAGCAAGTATTTCACATTGGTTTGGAGATGGAGATTGCCCTGTATTTGCCTCCGGATGATGGCATTATATGATAATGATACATCTATGACTATGAATCTTGTCATAGTGGATGCGAAAAGCTCCTATCTCGTTTCAACCAAAGTACCTTTTAGCATAAGTGGGAAATCAACCCATCCAAGTATGGGAAGTTTGACTGGTCCTACTTTGAACGTGGGGGGTGTCATTGGCTTTAGATCATTCTTTGTTATGCCTAATTTTGGCAACACATGGGCGAAGAGGGTGTCAGCAATTGAGCCATCATCTAGGAGCACTTTCTTGACATTCCAGCTTCCTATCCTTGCCAAGATCAAGAGAGGGTCATCATGTGGAAACTTCACTGTAGACCCATCCTTCCGAACAAGCTTGTTCGTTGGGTTGTCAAATTCCATCATCATGATTTCCCAAGCCTTCCTTTTCCTCTCAGTTGAGGGTTTTCCAGTTGTGATCGTTTGGATTATACCCAACAGTGGTGGTGGGTGTTTTTTAGGACTTCAGTTCAGTCAAAATCATAGTCCTTATCCTCTCATTTCCTCTCTTCTTCTTTTCTTTCTTGGGCTTTCGGTGTTGGCATCTGCAAGTAGCATCAAAGTTGCCCTTGCTTGATCAAAGATTCAATATACTTTCATAGTTGGAAGCAATCCTCAGTATCATGCCCATGGTCTCGATGAAATTGACATAATTTTTTCCTGTTATCCAAGGTCATGGCCTTCGAATGTTGGATTGAGGTTCCTTGTCTTTCCAAGGCTATTAGGATGTTCCTTCTTGTAATGTTTAGGCGGTGAATGATACTGGCTTCTTCCCCCTTGTTTTTTAAGATCTGCCCCTCCCTCGGCGGAATACCAGGGTTAGTGACCCTGACCCTCGGAGTGATTATGGTCAAACTTTAGGCCGCCCATCCTAAGCTCCTCAACTATCATGTGTTGCTTAGCCTTTTAGTAGAACTCTCCGAGGGTGTCAGGAGGATCCTTGGAGAACTTATAGAAGAGCTATAAGTCCCTCATTAGCCCCCTGATCATAGCAAGCATTCGGATCTTAGGGTGGAAGTCCGGCACATTGAGGGCTTCTCGGTTATACCTCTTAACGTAGTCCTGAATGGTCACCCCATTCTTTTGGGCTATGTCGAACATCTAGAGTGGCATATTCACCGTTGGCCTACTTTTGATGAACTACTGGGTGAAGGCGGTGGACAACTCCTAGAAGCTTATTATGCTTCCAGGCATTAGAGAGTTGTCCCATGCGGTTGTCGGCCTTGACAGGGTGAATTCAAAAAATTTGCAGAGGGTGGCATCATCCGCACCATGCAATACCATGCTCCTCCTATACTTTGTCAGGTGCGCCTAGGGGTCACTACGCCCATCATATGTCTCTAGGCGTGGTACTTAGAAATCGCTGGGCATTCGTGCCTCTACTACAGTACAGATAAAAAATGACCGCTTTTCAGTGAAGATCTCTGATAGCCTTAACCCGACAAGCTTTCGAGAGATTTATTTTCCACCTTTGCCAAGCTCTCCAGGATTTTCTCCATCAAGACAATAGTGTCCTCATCTCCTTACTGCCTAGGAACTGTTGGCAAGGGAGAATAGCGTCGTCTTCTTGGTGAGTAACTTCGCTGGCGCGGGGATAGGCACTCTCATCTAGGGATGAATTCTGCCAGTGGGAAGTTTTGGGCTCTTTCGACCTTGCTTCTACAGTGCAACATCCCCGAGACGGTATGTTCTCCGTTGAGGACTCATCATGAGGGCTTCCACTGCCGGAGCTCTGGCAAGGTGACTTATTGGTTTTCTCTGGACAACTGTGTGACCACATTTGGTCGAGTTGTTGTGTCATTTCAGCCATGATAGAGCGCTAAAAGTGGCATAGAAAACCCATTGTGATCATTCCGGTAGGGAAGTCTCCACTGTAGGCTGTTCAGTCAATGCTAGAGTCTCCGACATGGACTAGGACCTCGGGAGTCCCTTGTACTTTGAACATCGAGTCTCCACAACGACGACTTGGGGGTAAGTTCCCACAGACGATGCCAAATGATGCCTAGTTACATCTTCATTGTATGACATGCTAGGCCTGAAAGAGAGACTTTCGGTGAAAAGGTATCTGAAAGACCTTGGAGAAAGTGGGTTAAGAGTTTCTTAGAGTGCTTTCCGAGGAAGGAGCCTTCGACGCCCAAGTCAGTATACGGGAGAGAAGTTGCTAAGAGTAAAGAGTAGGAAAGAGAGGGTCCCGTGTGTTATTACCTGGAAGGCTTCCAATATTTATAAGGGGCTCAAATGAGAAGTCCATTACCCGAGTAAGCAGATCAGGACACTTGGTTGGCAAGGATCCGGTTTGTACCTATGTGGAGGCATGCCTTCAGCTGTCCATGAACAGTTATGCTCAGAGAGCATGGGTGAGATTTCTATTATTGGCTCCTTAACTATTCTTTTCATTTTTTAAAAGAGCCCTTTGGTGACTAGAAGACCCCTTCGAGGATTGCACTTCTTCCGAGGGTAGTTAAAGATAGTCCTTTTTGAGGTCTAGACTCCCTATATCGAGGTTAGTTAAAAGGGGTATCCAAAGGTGCCATTTTACCGCCCCAAGGTCGGCTGTGTGCTCTTTCGAAGATGGTACTTAGCCTCCTCCAAAGTTGGCTTAAGTTGATCTCGAGGGTGGTGTCAGGTTTGTTTCTCCAAACATCTTGGGTGATTTACCCTTTGGCTATCAAGTAGTGTGACATCCACTGACTTGATGTCAACAATGCCATTCTCCATGGAGATCTAAAGGAAGAAGTTTACATGCACATTCCGAAAGGGTTTCCAAAGATTTGGAGAAGATAGTATGCCGATTAAGGAAGTCATTATATGGCTTATGACAAGCTTCATGGAATTGGTTTTAAAAGTTTACAAATGCACCTATCAAAATTTCGTTTCAACGATCAAAGGCCAACTATTCCTTATTCATTCACAAAAAAAAAATGATAGGTTTGTGGTAGCACTGATTTATGTAGACAAAATCATTCTTGCCAGAAATGATGTAGTGAAAATTCAAGAAGTTAAGGTTTATTTACATACAAAATTCAGCATTAAAGATCTAGAGCCCTTAACATATGTCTTGGGCATCATAGTTGCAACAACATTAGAAGGCCTATTGCTCTGTCAACAAAAATATGCTTTAGACATCTTGGAGGAGAAAGGCTTGCGAGCTTGCTAACCTAGTACATTTCCAATAGAGCAAAACTACAAGCTACGTGCAAATTGCGAAGGGCCATATGTAGATGTAGCTAAATAATGTTAATTGGTTGGGCATCCACGGCCACCAAACCTGACATAGCTTTTATACTATATGTCTTGAGCCAGATTACAACAGAATTGATGCAAGCTCACTTGGAAGCTACTAAACATGTTTTGCGGTACATAAAGCTTTGACCAGGATAAAGAATTCTATTGACTGCTAGATAGGACTTATGTTTGACAACATATAATGATGCTGATTGGGGTAGATATCAAATAACAAGAAGGTTTTGCACAGGCTATTTTGCCATGTTATGAGGTTCATCGATATCCTAGAAAGCATAAGCCAGTCCATCATTGCACGGTCCTTAACTAAAGTAGAGTAAAAGGCCATGGCTACTGTCATCAGGGAAGTTTTATGGTTATGATAGTTGTTAATAGATGTGCAGTCACTCCAAATGCAAGCAACAATGTGTTTTGTGGAAACCAGGTAGTGTTGCATATTGTGAAGAATCTTGCTTTTCATGAATGAACAAAACATGTTGAGATTTGTTGTTACTTCACCAAAGAATGAAGTCAATCTAGTAAGATAACACTAAGGAAAATATGGACTGATAATTAGCTAGCCAATTTGTTCACCAAAGCCTTGGGTAAAAGTAGGTTCGAGACATTATTGTTTGAGTTGGGTTTTATGAACCTTAATGCGCCAACTTGAAGGTAGTTATGGAATTGGTTACAATCGATACATAAGCATCATAGCTGATAAGGAATCAGAGATAAAGATTTATGTTGTAGATAAACTTTTAGCCCTCTTATATAACACTTTTAGATTTATCTTGTTTATTTGTAAAGCATGCGTTCTCTTGTATATAACCAATATACCAGATCAATGAAATAAAGGATTCACAGCCATCTTCAAATTTTACTATTTTTTAATTTGGAGATGTTTTTGGCTTAGGAGAAACTGTTGGACTTAACCCAGAAAGGAAAACGTACTGTAGCAGATACCACTGTTGTTTCTAGTGTCACTTTCATCCTTGGTGTTTTAGTTAATATAATGATTTTTCTCTTTGTTTATATTCCTTTTGGTGCTTTTCTTCTCTTTGAAAAATACTTCACTTTCTCTTGTATCATTAAGTAAGCTCTAAGCATACTTTCTTTTGAAACATATTACAATAGGATGATGGAGGAGTGGGAAGTTGAATCTTGTTACTTTTGTAACAACTTAGTTGTTAGCTTCAATTGCATTCTAGTATTGTGTTTCTTGTTTTTTTGGGTAAATATTGTGGTTCAATGTCTTATGAAAACAAATTAAGCAATACAGATCTCAAACCAGATGTTTTTTTTATTGCTGACAAACATCACAATGGGTATTACTTCCTATGTCTCATATTTTTTAAAACATTCACTATTTAGCAATTAATCTATAATTTTTTATTTTCATTATTTTAATATATAAATGATAAATAAAGACTAATTTCTAAATTTAATTTTTAAAGTTTTTTCTAACAAATAATAATATGAATAAATTTAGGTCAAACTATTAAAAAAAATTAAATATTTCAAATAATATGAGATAGAGAAATTAATTTCTATTTGATCAAAACAAGCCCACAAGCAGAAAATGTGGCTGGGCCTCCATCAAAATCAATAATGGTGGAGAAATAAGTGTTTACCATGGAAGTGCCATTAGGCAATACATTTACAGAATCTTGTTCATCATGCTTGGTTTAATGATCATAGAGTTAAAGTTATTGCCCAAGTTCAAGGCTAAAAAATCATATTTGAAAATGATGATAAAAGTATTAGGTGATCTTTTTTCTTTCTTTCTTTGATTTTTAGGAATGAATTTGCTACCAGAAAGAGTATGTTAATAACCAGTGGTTCATGCATGGAATTGGAACTAATCATTGTTCAACTTCAACAAGGAAGATACAAATGGTCATACTGGCTCTTTACGGTCCTTGTACTTTATATTTGGGAGGTGTTAAATTGCCACTAATGTTTGCTTGATGGAGCAACTTTGTCACAAATGTTTTTTTTTGTGTATGTGTGTAAATTTGACAATAATGTTAAGGCATGAGAGCAAGTTTGCCACTGAAGTTGTAAAATAAGAGTTAAATAACCACCAAGTGTCTAACAATTGTTTAACATTAGGAATATTATGTGCAAAATGAGAATATCTCATGCCATGTCAACAATGTGTCCGCACTTCATGAATTGGCTATTTGACCATTTTCTCCAATGCATATAAACTTGACTGGTCAAGGGCTTCCACATGTAAATCTAAATCATGTCCTTCAACCTTTGGTTTCCCGTTACTGACCTCATCTTCCTCCTCATGCACAGGGTCACTATTGTCTCCGTTCTCTTCATCTTCTTCAAACTTTCACGCTTAAAACAACTTAAACCCAAGAATCTCTAGAGCTACGTTATTTAAGAACCAACTTTGCCGATTAATTTCTAGCACCATAAATCCCTAGAAATTAGCAATATCCACTAGAATGAAATGGTAAAGGTGATTATGAAAATGATAAACATAAACTAGGGTTTCAGGTAAAAAAAACATGAAACTAAAATGTACATGTTCCCTAATTTTCACATTTTCCACCTAAGCAATTTAATGGTCAATGACAAAATTGCTACCAATAGTGGGGATGACAATTGGGTGGGCTGGGTCAGGTTTGGGTTAGGCCATTCATGTTTGGGTTTAATCTACTTAGAACGAAATCAGGTCTAAGTCAAGTCATTTGGGTTTTAGTTGAGTGAATTTCAGGTTTAAGCTGAGTTGACACTACGAAAAAACATATTCATAGAAGCACATAGGTTGAAGTTGGGTTTATTTGGGTTCAAGTTCAATACAAGTTGGGTCAATTTCAATTTCGGGTAATTTCAGGTTAGGTTTCAATCCAAAATTAGGTTGAGTTGTGACAACTTTCTTAGTCAACAACGGGTTTTGACTGGGTAAATATTTATTTTATTTAAGTGTTTTTACTTAAGTACCTCAAGTTAGCACCTTGTTAAGCAAGAAGGAAAAGCTAAGTTTAAGTAAAAATGAGTTCCTAAGTATGGTTTGGCACCTAAAAGTCAAAAGGGGCAAAATGGTAAATTTTGACCCAAGTGAATAGCATGACTATAATTTTGATGAAGTTAGGGTCATGTAAGGAATTTTGACTAATTATTTCAAGACCATAAGTTATCCTAGCTATTAGAATCATCTTTGAAGGAAAAGTGTAAAAAGTTTCACTAAGTGCTCAATTGAGCCATTTATGTTTTAAATGGCTTAAGTGTCCAAGAGGCTAAGTGTAGGAAGCTTTTGGGCATCCTTTAGGACCAAGGAAGGACGATTTTGGGTGAATGTTTAGTGACTAAATTGAAACAAAGGAGAACTTAAAGGCTAAGGGGCAATAAAACAAGAAGTGCAACTTAGTGGGGTAGGTAGGATATTTTTAGGAAGGTTTAACTTTTTCTACCTATTTGTTTCTTTCCCAAATTTGTAGCCCCCCCTCCCCACTGGAAATCTTGCATCAAACCTCCCTAATTCCACAAGTTTCCATTGAATTTGAAAGTCTCAAGGTGAAACCAGTCAGCCTCTAACTTGTTTTTGGTGTACTTGCTCCCAAATGGCTCTTTGATGCTTGTTTTGAGCCTAAAACCTAGGGTAAGCTTCTTGGTTTTGTTGTAGCTGGTTCTAATTTGTTTGTCTAGCTATAAATGGTATTGATTTAAGGTTCTTGGTGCCATATCATGTTGGTTTTAGGATTAGAACTCAAGAGAGCTTGGTTAAGCTCAAGTGAGCTCATGCTTTGATTCTTGCTTTGTGGTTGAATTTGAGGAAAGGGTTCAAGTTAATTTAGCTCAAATGATGCATAGAAATGTAGTATTATGTGTGGGAATAAAGTATAAATAAGACCCATGTGAATCGGCCATGGGATGGGAAAGTTTGAACAAGTTTCGTGCAAGTTCGAATGCTGTTGCGCAATGCTGTAGTACATTGGTGACTGACAACATGAATTGGCAATGCATCACCAGTAAACCTCAGGATTCCTAAGCGTTCATGCCTTTGGAGACACGTCACCAAGGCTTTAGTCCCTTCAGCTTAGTGCATCCTAAGAATGTCTCAAACTCTCGACTATCATCCCTAAGCTAATTTAAGACGTTCTGTAGCCTCTGTTGGGTCTAAGACTTATTCTTAAGTTAAGAATTATGCCTTATTTAAGAGGTAGCTAAGTATTATGGTTAAGGTAAAGCTAAGTAGATTGGTTAAGGGCTAAAAGTGCTCAAGTTGTCAAGAGGGCATTAAGGGGGATTACATCGGTTTCATAGGCTATATTGGCCTAGGAGATAAAGGTCTTAGACCTAAGGGAATTTAATAAGAAGCCTAAGAAGATCCTAACCAAACCATTTGGTTTGGTATGTGAGCCACTAAGGAGCTTTAAGCTAAGCACCAAGAGCTTGGCAAGCTAAACCACATAAGATGGCTACCCTGTACAATAAACTAAGGGTAAGACGGGTAAGTTTTGGGAGAAGGTGATGACCTATTCTAGGACCCGTAGGTGGGACTTAAGGAAGGTAAAGTGATATGATCAAAGAGGCACAATCAAGGAAGGCAAGGACACATTGAAGATAACTAGTGGACAATTGACAAGGAAGAAGGCTAAGGAGCTCACTAGTACACTTCAAGCTTTTGTCTCAAGCCTTTTCATGGATAATGCTCTTGGAATTTCACAAGGAGCTGCTGGAACATGGAAGGAAGCATATGGAGATGATAGCCAAGCTTGGATTTTGACAAATTGGCGATATTCTGGTAGAAAAATCATATATGGAGCTAAAACAAGTCAAAACTGAGTAATTCTTGATTGATTGGAAAGCTAACATCTGGAGCTACAAATTATATGAAGACCATGAAACCCAGTTTGCAAGTTAAGGAGGTCCAATTTAGCTTCAAAATCACGATTTGCGAGTTATCGCTGGTTCGGAAGCAGTTACAGTATTTTGGGTATATCTTTGGCTTTAGATGTCCATTTTATGTGATTCAGGTGTCATTTCAAAGATAACAAAGATATCTACAACTTTCATGCTTTGAATTTTGAGAAATCATAGCTGCATCAAGTTTGAATTTCAGCTTGAAGTTGAAGACACAAGCAAGAACCACCTGACAAGACTATTTTGGGGTTTTTATGGCCAATCTTGTGTTGTAACGTATATTATTTTATTTTCCTGTTTATTTACATTATTTAGGATGTTATTTAGGCCATGGAAGTGATTCAGGTCATTTAGGATAAATGGAATTCGCTGCACACCTTAAACATGTGTTAAAAGGGTGTAGGAATCCTAGTTTGACTAGGTTTTCTTGAGTCCTTTGTAACTAGGTTTCCTAGTTGACTTGGGCTGCGAATTTTGCTGAGTCTTTTACCCTATTTTAGGCCTATAAATAGGCACATATTATGGTTGTAAAAACAGCCTTGAAATGAAATAATATTGCTACTTTGGAGAGATTTCTCTTTGGTTCTTGGTGGACTACCTTGGTGCACAAGTGATCTTGTGTTCTTGGTGTTCTTATACTTCTCGTTTCTAGTCACAGGTTGATTAGGGGTGGGGGTCTTAAAATCCAGTCTCTTTAATGTCTTGTGGAGGTTGAAAAACATCTTGGGCACATTTCATGGTCTTTATACCATAGGGGTTCGCATCAGTTGGTATCAGAGCCACAAGTTCCATTGAAGGACATATCTTTGTGCTCTTGTTTATCTTCATTTTGCTTTCAATTTTTTTTCCAGTAATTTTGTGTTTTAATTCTCTGTTTTAATCCTTCTTCTTCGTGTTTCAGGTCTGTCCTTTTTATTCCATCCTTGTTTCCAGTCCGAAAATCACAAAAACAACAAAAAGAAGTCAACCCGTGTTGTCTAGTGTTCTCGATTTCAATTCGTTTGTTCTTGTTTATTCCTTATCTTTCTGTTTCGTGTCCAGCCCTATTAATCTCTTTTGTTTTCATTGTTTCCAGCATCCTAGAGTCAAGAAAACACCAAAAAAAGAAGCATCCAAATTGAGGACGTTTTGGTACAACAAAAGTTGTTTCAAATTGTGCGTGTTTTCATAGTTTCTTGTCTTGGCCAAATAGAAAACTGACTTTTTGTCTTTGGCAGCAAGGAATTTAAAGGAGAACATTTGTTTAGCATCAAAACAACAAGCAAAAAAAGGGGGAAAAAAAGGGAAAAAAAAGGAAAAAGAAAGAAAAAGAAAAGAAAAGAAAAGAGCTTGCAAAAAGAAGTTTCACAAAGTATTGAAAGTTTTGCGCCCCAAAACCTATCCCATTGTTTTTGAGCCAAAAAGCTTTCTTTGTGGTTCTTGTTATCATCAATTGCAAGAGCTTCTTAGAGTCTTTTAAAGCTTGTTTAGCCCACCTCTTTTGAAGTCAAAATAGTTCTTCAAAAATTCAAGTTTTCTTGTGTGCTTTGAGGATAGTTTTCTTAGAACTTTTGAGAACTCTTTGAATAGCAATATCTCACTAACAAATTGAGTGCTTGAGTGTTCATCTTTTGAGTGAAACACGTGAGGTGAGTGATTGTGAGGATCTTTATTATTTTCAAGAGTATGGAGGGCCAGGAGGATAGGAGGATGGAAGTGAGAAACAATGATGAGCCAACCATGAGAGAGCTTCAAGAAACTCTCAATAGACTTGTGGGGAGGATTGAGGACATTGACTTGAAATTGCCAAGGAGACAAAATCCTATCTTGCAACGAAGGAGAGGTTCAAGGAGAGAAAAACCCGAGGAGGAAGAAGGACATTGGCATGACCATGGACTTCCAAGAAGGGGGGAGCCAAGAGAGGATAACAACCTAAATTCCATCAAGCTTACCATTCCACTTTTCTAAGGGAGGAGTGATCCCGATGCATATTGGGAGTGGGAGAAAAAGATTGAAATGGTGTTTGATTTCCATCATTACTCTGAGGAAAAGAAGGTTAAATTGGCTACCATAAAGTTCACTAATTATGCTCTTGTATGGTGGAATCAGAATGTTATTTCTAGGAGAAGGAATGAGGAGGAGCCAATACACACATGGAGAGCCCTTAAAGCATTAATGAGGAAGAGATTTGTGCTTAGCGACTACACTAGAGATCAATGCCTTAAGCTTCAAAGGCTAGTCCAAGGCCAAAGAAGTGTAGAGGACTACCACAAAGACTTGGAGATAACCTTGACCCAAGCCAACATCATGGAGGATGAGGAGATCACCATTCCTAGATTCATTAATGGTCTCAATCCTGAGATTGCCAACAAAGTCGAGATGGTGCCATATGTCAACATGGAGGATTTACTTCATTATGCCATTAAGGCCGAGAGGATAATCAAAAGTTCCAAGGCATCCAAGATGTCTCAAGGAGGAATTTTCATATGGAAAGAAGCATGGAGCAAGGATGTAAGAGAAGCACCCAAGCCAAAAGTGGAGGCCATAAAAGGAGACTTGTCTCGGCCTCAACAAGAAAAGTCAATCATGCTTGTACCACTTTCACCACAACAAGTCTTGGAAGATCAAAGAAAACTTCAAAGTGAGGTTGAGAGAAAAGAAAAAGAGGGGAAAGTTGAGGGCAAAAGTGATGAGGGGAAAGCCGAGAGAACAATTGAGAGATTAAGTGAGAAGAGTGAACATGAGGGGAAGGAGAGTGGAGAGTTCCCGAGAGAAGAAATTGAGTGCAAAGTTCAGAGAAGACAAGAGTGCAATGAACCCAAGCCGAGTTAAGAGAGAAATACCTATAGAGAAGCCATACTTTCATCTAACATAATGGAGTCTTCTTCTAATGTTGTGTTGTCTTCTTTTCAGGACCTAAGTAGAGATAAGTCACAAGAATCAAGTGAGTTGCTGCCCATTAAAGAAGTTGGTGTTCTCAATATTCCAAGCCATGTCCCATGCATCAAACCAATGAAGGAGGTTGAAAAGGAACAATTTGAGGTAAGTCCTAGTGATTTCAATTGCAAAAGTATGCTTAACATTGTTTCTTACTCTATGGTTCAAGAGGAAGACAATGTTGCAACTCCACCCGAAGCCATTGTGTGCAAAGGTGAAAAGTTTGTAATTTCTACACCAAAGGAAGATACTTGGAGACTAAGTCCAACCACTGTAATGTATTTCTTCCTTACACTTAGATATGATGTAGTTTTGCATGAAAATCTCAAACAATGTGTGTTTGCTTACAATGTTATTTTGACAAATGGTTTTCATGAAACTAGATTAAAAGAAGGAAGTAAGCATGAAAATTTGACAAAATATGGTTTTAAGCCTTCTAATTCTTTGGTTTTGTCAAATCATCCTTTGAATTCCATGAGTTTCTCTAGAGAAAAATCTTTTTTGGTGTCTATGGTTTTTTATTTTGTTTGCTTTGCATCCATTTCACATTGTTTTGTTTTGTCTCAAGTTAAATCTACTTCTTTGGAATTTTGCATGCATAAATTGGTTCTTACACATGCATTAAATATTTCTTTGATTTTCATTCATGTTCAGCCCATTTTTGTGTGTCAATCT
The DNA here is from genome assembly GCA_005392925.1 of Aquilaria sinensis. Classification (NCBI taxonomy): domain Eukaryota; kingdom Viridiplantae; phylum Streptophyta; class Magnoliopsida; order Malvales; family Thymelaeaceae; genus Aquilaria; species Aquilaria sinensis. The sequence continues at coordinate 14,323 of SMDT01001147.1, read as the reverse complement.
TTAATTTCCAGCAAGCATTTCTTTACCTTGACACATGCATTACACAAACTTTTGAACATTGATTTTTTTCCTTTATGTCCAAACCTAAAATTTTTTATTTTGAGTGAAAATTCTGGTTTTAAATTCAGCCTTTTCAGGAGGTATGTTGAGTCCTTTGTTTTGTGTCACATCCCATTCACAAATTTCATGCATTGTTGTGCATATACATGCAAAAATAAGTTTGCTACTGAATTGGTTTCACTTAATCCTATCTACTCCAATCTTGTTTCATTTAAAATGCTTAGGATTTTTGTGAAATTCATGCATCATTGTTTTGTTATTAGTTTAGGCCACATTGTGTTCAATTCTTGTTTATTTGAATGGCCTATGCAAACTATTGTCTTGACATGCATAACTTGTGTTTTTCATAACCATAACACTTATGTGAGTTTAGGTCCATTTGTTTTGAGTGCATACAGCATCCCTAAGGTAAATTATTCCTACACTTTTACTTGTTGTGAGAGTAATGTTTTTGAGATGGCAAAGACAAAAGAAGTGTTGCCTAGAGTTAAGATGAAAATTGTGCAAAGTTTCAGATTTTTTGTGCTAATTGCTTCTAACTTTGTTTTTGACCCTGGAGGTATCAAAATTATCATTGCATTTGGATATTGGTTCAGGTTTTTCACAAGATTAAAGCTCCATACACAAGCATTCCATGCTATTGGTGCTTATGTGAAAGGTAAGTGCTTATGTGTTGATTATTTCATTGTTATTGATTCAATTCCCTTTTCTAATGCAGGTTTTGATTCGAGGACGAATCCTTCTAAGGAGGGGGGAGCTGATATGATCAAAGAAGGCACAACCAAGGATGGCAAGGATCCATTGAAGATAACTAGTGAACCATTGACAAGGAAGAAGGCTAAGGAGCTCACTAGTGCACTTCAAGCTTTTGTCTCAAGCTTTTTCATGGAGAATGGGCTTGTAATTTCACAAGGAGCTGCTGGAACATGGAAGGAATCATATGGAGATGATGGCCAAGCTTGGATGTTGACAGATTGGCGATGTTCTGGTAGAAAAATCATATCTTGAGCTAAACAGATCAGAATTGAGTAATTCTTGATTCATTGGAAATCTAACATCTGGAGCTACAAATCATATGCAGATCATGAAACCCAGTTTGCACGTTAAGGAGGTCCAATTTAGCTTCAAAGTCACGATTTGTGAGTCATCACTGGTTCAGAAGCAGTTGCAGTATTTTGGGCATATCTTTGGCTTTAGATGTCCGTTTTGTGTGATTCAGGTGTCATTTCAAATATAAGAAAGAGATCTACAACTTTCATGATTTGCATTTTGAGAAATCATGGCTGCATCAAGTTCGAATTTCAGCTTGAATTTGAAGACACAAGCAAGGACCACCCGAGAAGACTATTTTGGGGTTTTTATGGCCAATCTTGTTTTGTAACGTATTTTATTTTATTTTCCTGTTTATTTACATTATTTAGGATGTTATTTAGGCCATGGAAGTGATTTAGGTCACTTAGGATAAATGGAATTCGCTGCACACCTTAAACATGTGTTAAAAGGGTGTAGGAATCCTAGTTTGACTAGGTTTTCTTGAGTCCTTTGTAACTAGGTTTCCTAGGTGACTTGGGCTGCGAATTTTGCTGAGTCTTTTACCCTAGTTTAGGCCTATAAATAGGCACATATTCTGGTTGTAAAAAAACAGCCTTGACATGAAATAATATTGCTACTTTGGAGAGAATTTCTCTTTGGTTCTTTGTGGACTACCTTGGTGCACAAGTGTGCTTGTGTTCTTGGTGTTCTTATACTTCTCGTTTCTAGTCACAGGTTGATTAGGGGTGGGGGTCTTAAAATCCAGTCTCTTTGATGTCTTGTGGAGCTTGAAAAACATCTTGGGCGCGTTTCATGGTCTTTATACCATAGGGGTTCGCATCATAAAGTATTCAGGATATGAAAGCCAGTGTCTCAAGTACCTCTGCTATTTGAGCTCACGACAAGTATAAGGCACGTAAGGTGCAAGAAGTCCCAAGGATTGTATGAATTGTATATCATACATTCATGCATTGCATATCTTCCATGTTGTTGTCTTTTGTTGCTTGTTGGTTGATTACTTGATTGTTTGTTTGTCATATTTGCATGCTTGCTTGTTTGCTATCTTCTTTTTAGGTACCCAAAGGTTGAATACATTCATGTACTCACTCCCTTAAGTTTGTTATGTAGGTTCTAATACCAGGCCTAACAACTAGTGGATAGTTGTGGGCTAAGCTTTCTCTTTTTGTAGGTACTCTTTCATTAGAATCCTTCTAATTCTAAGATTACTTGTGGACTAAGCTATGTACTAACTAAGTGTAATGCCTTTACAGTATATAGGCTAAGTGGTGCACAAGAACTAAGGAAGGGCTTGCACTTGGAGCTTTGATAGCTCCAAGGTGGGGCTCAGGTAGAGGATCTTAGTTAAGTTTTTGTCTTGTGTATATAGTACCTTGTGTGCTAAGATGTTGCCTCTATTAGGATACATTGTGGTGTAAAACCATTGAGTTACTTTTGAGTGCATGCTAGTGATGTTAAGTGTGCACAAACTATTACTTAAAGTCAAAGTAACTAGTATTTGATTATCTTGGCACAATTTAAGTAAGTTTTAAATGAAATACTCGAGCAATGTTTTTGAAATAGTTTACTTAATTGTTTGCATCGCCGGGATGAAAGCATGTATACCTTTTTGCAAGGTAGGCTAAGAAACTAGTTGCAAGTAAATTATTTTAATTTACTAACGAGTAATAGTTAGCCAATAGTAACTAAGTGGGATTCACAGTCCCTAAGAGCCTATAAGCCAAGTAATTTGGGGTGCTAGGACCCCGTTCTATGACGATTTAGTACCAGAACGGGTTAATGGTCCTAGTAGAGGCAATAAGAGAACTAAGATCTAAAAGTTCCTTGTGCCAAGTGTAGTTGATTCTACTCATAAATTGCTCTACATGTGGTTTTCTGGCTTTGGTTGTAGGTATCGTGGTTAATACTCGGTTAGGTGCTGCTATTGAGGCTCAGGCTCTTAGTGTGGGAACTAGTGATCCCAATAGGGTAGATATGAAAGAAGTGGTTTTATTGTTGAGGAAGCTTAATTAGTCGATGGATCGGATGTTACTTGGTATGGCTATCCTACTTGAGGAGTGTGCTCAACCTCCAAATGGAGGGGAGACCTTAAAGGACCCTAACGGGGTAAAGGCCGATGTGCACCAAGGCCCAATGGTGCACCAAGGTCAGTGGAGAAATCCTCCACCCCGAGGGCAAGTGCAAGGTCTAGAGCAAGAGTATGAACGTGCTCAAGTTGACTTCGAAGAGGATAATGAGGAAAAAGGTAAGGAGGATATCCATCCACGATGGAGAATGAGGAAACCCATTATTCCGGACCATATGGGACTTATTTTGATTTACCGAGTTATCAACACTCCAAAGTTCAATGGTGCAGGAGATCTCAATAAGGCTGAAGGATGGTTGTATCAAATTAATGAAATCTTTAAGAACATGAAGTTGGATGACAAGGCCAAGATGGATTTGGTGTCTTTCTTATTGTAAGGCAAGGCTTCCTTGTGGTGGAAGGATGTCATGGAATGAGTTGACTCTTAAATGAGTAGACACAAAGGCCCAAGATTGATTGGAAAAGAATGAATTAAATGAGTTGATGAAGATTGATTAAATTTGATGAGTTGGTTTAAGGAAGCTTGACAGTCCATGAGTATGAGAGGAAGTTTACTTCTCTTTTCCAGTATGCTCCTCATTTGGTCAAGAAGGATGAACTTAAGGCAAAGAAGTTCATTTGTGGACTTACGGTGGAGTTAAGGAGTTTCTTAACGGTGATTGGAGTTCGAACCTATCATGAGGCCATTCAAAAGGCCTTGGCATTGGAAAGGGAGTTAATGGAGGTGAAACCCAAGGATAAGGCCGTTGAGCCAAGGGTCCCAGTGCACTCAAGGTTGTCGGCCAAAAGGCCTAACCCTGGAGGATACCAAGGTCCCTCCAAGAAAGTCAAGAACATCGGGAAAGGCCATTGTCCTAAGTGTCAAAGGTTTCAAGGCAACAAACCTTGCACCTTCAGGACCAATCTCTACAATTACTATTGCCAGGTTGGATATTGGGCTAAGAAGTTCCCAAGGCTTAGGCAAGACCAAGGCCAAGGAAGACTAGGAGCCTTAGGGGCTAGAAATGCATCTGCTAGAGCCCTTATGCAGCCATCTTTGGTTTGACGGGCCAGGCACCTAGAGAGCTGACAACTATGCAAGGTAGCTTTAACATTCAGGATAGTAGTATTAGGATTCTATTTGATATTGGTGCTACTATTTCTGTCATTTCTTTGAGCAGGGTTGTCAAGTTTGGACTACAAAGGACTTTGATGGATGAGATGAGGTTTATTAAGACTGTTGGGAGAAATATCATTTTCACCAATGAAATGGTTAAGGGTATCCTGTGGAGTTAAGAGGTCATAGGTTTTTGTGTGACCTTTGGGTTTTGACTTCGATCCTTTATGATGTTGTTTTTGGAATGGATTGATTAAGTAGGTATAAGGCCTAGATTGACTGTATGGGTAGTAAGGTCACCCTTGAGGATGGCTCAGGGGTAAGTGTGACTTGCATGGGCAGTTTGGCAAGTAGTGCTAAGAGTTTGCACCTCAAGTTGATGGAGTCCATTCCCGTTATGAGTGAGGAAGTGTCTTACTCACTGAATGGGATGGAAGTTGACGAACAACTCAAGGAAATTCTAATAACCAACATATTTCTAGAAGTTTTTCTTATAGATCTCGCAAGATTACCTCCAAGTATTGATATTGAATTCTCCATACACTTACAGCCTAAGGCAGAACTGATTTCCATACCCCCATACTGGATGTTAGCACCTGAAATGGATGAGCTTTAAAAAGCAGTTAGAAGAACTACTTGAGAATGGCTTTAAAAGGCCAAGTGTTTCCCCATGGGGTACCTTGGTGTTGTTTGTGAAGAAAAAGGATGGAACCTTATGATTGTGCATAGATTACAAGAAACTGAATGTAGTGACTGTAAAGAACAAATACTCATTGCCCAGGATTGATGACTTATTTGATAGGTTAATAGGGGCAAAGGTCTTTTCCAAGATAGACCTAAGGTCTGGATATTTTCGGATAAGAGTAAGGGATGAAGATATCCCGAAGACGACATTCAGGACTAGGTATGGGCATTATGAGTACACGATTATGTCTTTTGGAGTGACTAATGCATTGGCAGTTTTCATGGATGCCATGAATCGGATTTCTAGGCCCTACCTAGATCAGTTTGTTGAGGTGTTCATTGATGATATTTTGGTGTACTCTAAGACTCCCCACGAACAAGAGGAACATTTAAAGATAGCTTTGCAAGTGCTTAAGGATAACCAGTATTATACAAAACTATCTAAGTGCCAATTATGGGCAAGTGAAATTCCTTTCCTTGAGCATATATAAATGCTCAGGGAATAAGTGTAGACCTATAAAAGGTAAAGGCAGTAATGGAGTGGAATGTTGGGTTTCGGGAGCCAAACAGTGCAGCGGAATTTTACTGAAACCCTACAGGATCCAAGTGAAATGGGGTAAACCGGGTGTTCAAAAATTTTCATAACTAATTTTCGGTTGAGATCTCTCACTCAACTGTGGAGTCGAATCACTAAACTTGAACAGTTGACGTGTTCAAGCTCTCTATGGTATCCACACGAGCCTCTCGGGATCACCACGCTTCCACGGCATCCCGGCAGATGCATTTCTCTTGCGCTCGCAGTGCTAGCTTGCGTCCTCCAAGGAATTGCAAAAAAAGAGTACGGCTGTCCTTTTGGGAGGTTAAGGCAAAGAGACCTGTGAATTTTTCACTAGAAGTTGTATTTATAGTGAGACTCAACTTCCAGGCCTAATGGGTTTCAATGCCCTAATCTAATTAGGCTTTAATTTTGGGTTAATAATGACTCAACTATTGGGCCCATTATTAATACGAAATTATTGTGAACCCAAAACCCAAATTATTAGCCCATGCACTCTAATGATCCAAATAGCTCTATGTGTGCGACCCAATAGGCTCTTACCACATTGGCAATGATCATAAATCACATTTATGATCATAAGCAATGAGCGGTGTCTAGCAACACATCATTGCTACCCAAGTGACAAGATTGTCGATGATTCGACTAAACCTTTATGATCATTCTCGATATATGCCATTGTCCCTTTGTCCAAGATATCAAGACTAAGCACGAGACATGAAATGTGTCACTCTCGTATAGCCCAATCTTTGGTTTCTTGATTACCGAGTAGACCAACTTAAACTGATGACATTGATATCGTATATCAACTCATCCGAGCATGGCCATGCATTTTTCTAAGTCTTACTCTATCAAGGGGCCCGAAGATATCACTCCCGTTACATAGGAGGGACAAATTCCATCTTGATCATACAAATCCCTCCGCATGATATGTGGCATACCCAATGACCTCCTTCAAGTTCACTCAGTTACGAGCAACAAAGGAAAGTATCAAAGTATGTGACTCACATGTAGGGAACCTCGATGATCTTAGGTTGAAGGACTACATATACCATGATCACTATGAGAATCACTTATGACACTCATATAACGATCCATGTAGTGTTCTCATGGTGGGTCGGTCCAGTACACAAGTTCTCCAACTTGTACCCATATGTAGACTACATATCTCATATTAGTCTCCACATATGCTAGTCGTTATGTATTATTGTAACCCGCTCCACAATAATACTAGACCAGGGACGTTTAAGAATATCATTGTTCTAGGATTACAATTATATTTATTACATTACACAGAAACAAAACAACGAACATAATTGCTAGATTAATGCCTTAATAAAATATCATGACTCAATGTGCAAAAATACAATCATCTCATGATTGGCTTTTTGGGCTCAACACTAACATGGAAATGCCTAACAACTATAACTGCATTTCGAAGTTTCTTGGGTTTGGCGGGCTATTACTGAAGGTTCGTTAAGAAATTTTCTATGATAGCTTCGTCATTGACTGGCTTAACAAATAAGGCACAGAAGTTCATCTAGACTTCTAAGTGTGAGGAAAGTTTCCAAGAGCTTAAGAATAGGCTAATTTATACTCCCATCTTGATCCTACCGGATCCATATAAGACTTTTGTGGTGCACATTGATGCATCTAGGATAGGATTAGGATGTGTGTTGATGCAGGATAAGCAAGTGATTGCATATGGGTCTAGGCAGTTAAGGCCTAACGAGTTGAACTACCCAGTGCATGATCTTGAGTTGGCGGTGAATGTGTTTGCCTTAAAGCTCTAGAGACACTACCTTATGGGAAGGTCCTTTAAGATCTTTACAGACCATAAAAGTTTGAAGCATTTGTTTACCCAAAAGGACCTGAACATGAGGCCGAGGAGGTGGATCGAGTATATCAAGGATTATGATTGCTCGATAGACAATTGTTCTAGTAAAGGCAATGTGGTGGTTGACATCTTGAGCCGTAAGTATTCTGGGGTGATCCTTTCCAAGGATCAAGTGGCTAGTACCTCAGAACGTTCTGTTGTGGAACAGTTCTCAATCTTATTTGAAACTTGGCAAGATTGGGAAATGGCTTAAGTCATGGTCCTTGAGATTCAATCAGCATGGCTGGCTAGGGTTAAGAAAGCTCAAGACAAGGACCCAAACTTGAAGAGAGCTTCTGGGGAGGAAAGGCATGGTACTGCACTGGAGGAATTTTAGTACAAGGATGGGTTGCTTTACTATGGTAATCGGCTTTATGTGCCAAGTGACTTAAGGCAGCAAGTGTTGCAAGAGGCACATATGAGTAGGCTTAATGTTTACCCTACTATGAATAAGATGTACCATGACCTTAAGACTCATTTCTAGTGGCCAAAGTTTAAGAAGGACATATATGAATATGTGTTTAAGTGCCTCATTTGTCAAATTGTGAAGGGAGAGCACCAAAAGCCATAAAAAATGTTGCAAAGTTTAACCCTCCCGAAAAGAAAATGGGGATCCATCACCATGGACTTTTGTGTCAGGTTGCCCAACACAAGAAGTCAGCATGGCTCAGTTTGGGTGGTGGTGGATAAGTTGACAAAGTCTACACACTTTATCCCCATTAAGATTATTTATACCATGGAGAAATTGGCCCAGTTGTATATCTGGGAAGTGGTAAGACTCCACAGAATCTCCAATTACATTGTATCTAGTAAAGATCCCCGTTTTGTCTCAAGGTTTTGGAATGCCTTTCAAAAGGCTATGGGTTTCACTATGAGCCTAAGTACTGTTTATTACCCTCAGACTGATGAGCAAACTGAGCGGGTGATCCAAACATTGGAAGACATGTTACGAAGTTGTGTGATGGATTTTAGAGTGGATTGGGACCAACATCTGCCTTTGGTTGAGTTTGTGTATAATAATAGCTATCAAGAAGCTATTAAGATGGTGCCCTACAAAGCTTTGTATGGGCGTAAGTGTATGACGCCTCATTGTTGGGCAAATAAGGCAGATGAAGTGGTTGTTGGCCCAGAAATCATTATTGAGACCACGACAAAGATTAAGTTGATCCAAGCAAGTATCAAGTCTGCCTCAGACCGGCAAGCCAAGTATGCCAATGTGCAAAGGAAAGATTTGGAGTTCGATGTAGGAGAGAAGGTACTCCTTAAGGTTTCCTCGATGAAAAGTATGGCTTGGTTTGGCCAAAGGGGTAAGTTGGCTGGTTGGTCGTCGAAACTGCCAAAAGTAATTCTAGTATCCCTAACAACTCAGAATAAATAAATTTGTAGTTTAGCAATGAAAACCAGGTCGAATCCCAAAGGAAATTTTTTTACTGAAAACTTCCTGTCAGAAAATTGAAATAAAAGATTTGGGGCTTTTGTTGAAACGAATGCTGAAATAAATTAACAGTAGAATTAAAATGAAATTAACTAATACTAAAAATGTTCAGTTCAAGATTGATTATCCATTCCAATCACGCAGTTGATCATCGAAAGAAAATATTTCTTCAATCAAAGTAAATAAACAAGACTCTCTTTAAAGCTAAAAAGAACCCTAAGAATTCAACAGTAAAATTAACCAGAAGAAGTTTTAGATTAATTTCTTAATTTTGAGTAACAAGATATTGAAAAGCAATTTCTAATTATCTCAAAATCAGCATTAAGATCAATGAACAAAAGTTTATTTCAGGCAATAATCCAAAAGCTTGAACAATTTAACCTATCTTACTTCTTCATATGAACTAACCAGAAATAAAAGTAATCTCTAGTTAATTCACTTGCTTCTAAATCGAATTCTTCACCTAAGCGGTTGAAAGAAAATCAAGCAGATTTACAATCGCATAACCAGTCCAACAAGCGAGAACAGGAAAATTAATTACAATAAATCTGAACAACAAAAAAGTAAATACTTGAATTTAAAAAAAGTTTAAGCAAGAAAAATCAATCCTCACAACCAGTGTTGGCAATGGAAATTATCTTTAGAACTGAACCAGAAAATTACTCAGCCATAATCGGAAGAGAAACAAAGAACAATTGAAAAAAAAAACACTAAAAAGCGAAAAAAGAGAGAACGATGCCCAATAGTCTGGCGGCAGCGCCTTTAAACCAAAAGACCAAAAATCTATGGCTAAACTCATAAAAAATCCCTAAACTTTTTATATTATTACAAAAGTACCCCAAACAAATAAAAAGATTCAAAATAACTATAAAGTTTCAAAGTTGTCAGCCAAGCAATGCTCCAGAACAGCAATAGAAACTTAAAGCTGATATTCAACCTTGATTCAGATATTATTTATCAAAACACAAAGCATAAAAGTTGTAGATCTATTTCTTAGCTTCAAAACGACACCTGAATCGCATAAAACAGACATCTACAGCCAAAGATATGCTCAAAATACCGAAACTGCTTCTGAACAAGCGGTGACTCGTAAATCGCAACTTTGAACCAGAATTTGACCCTTTTAACGTACAAACTGGGTTTCATGGTCTGCATATGACTGGTAGCGCCAGATGTTATCTTTCCAATGAATCAAGAATCACTTGATTCTGATCTCTGTAGCTGAAGATATGATTTTTCTACTGTAACATCGCCAATCTATCAAAATCATGAAAGAACACAACCAAATTAAAACGTGTAAAATGGCAAATTAAATTCACTTTCAATCAATTGAGTCCAGATATGCTCTAAGCTTCAAAACATACTCAAAATATATATTTAAGGTTCAAAACATATTAAAACATACTAAATATGAGAGAAATAAATATAATAAATATAAGCTTATCAAATTCCCCTACACTTAGCTTTTGCTCGTCCCTTGGCAAAACTCAAAATAGAAACATACTTTTGAGCTAAAATAAGTAAGATAATTCACATCCAAGGGTCTCAAAAAACTTAGCAAGAGGAATTAAGTATGCAATCTAATCGGTAATAGCAACTCAAAACTAAATAAGTCATTGAAAACAATTTCTTCTCAAGCTAGCAACAATCACCATTGAAAATCTGAGAAAAACATCAAACTTTTGCACCAAATAAAAAGAACAAACCATGTAGATAAGAACTTAAAAAGCACAACCAGTCTTACCACAAACCCATGAAAAATAAGAAATCAGTTGAGAATTTAGCTTTTTTTTTATTTGACTTGATTTTTCATTTTTTTTTTTCTTGTTTTGTCTTTTTCTTGTATTCCGCCGTTTATCGAGTATATAATAGGGGCTCTACCATACCCAAGCTACTAACTCAACACAACTCCAAAGTGGTTTTTGCCATACTCATGTTCCTAATACCTTTTCGAGCAGTGATCGACTTTTGCTTTAGGATAAGACCCAAACCTACTTCAATACCCAGAACAACGAAGTAGCAAATATCTTTTTTTCTTTTTCAGCAGAATGCAACAAGTGAAATTTTTTTTATTTTTTTCTCAAGTGATTCAAATCATCCATCAACCGAACTGTTGACACCCAATTTCGTCCGATCATTAAAAAGAAAATTTTTTAAAAAAAAAAAAATTAAAAAAAAAGAGTAAAAAAATTAATTAATTATTATTTTTATTATTATTACTAAAAAAATTTTAGATTTGATTTAAAATAATATATGTGTATATGTGTATGTTTGAATGAAAAAAAGAAAACTCCATAAAAATGACAAAATTAAAAAGTTTGAGGAAAAAATGACAAAATTAAAAAGTTTTAGGTAAAAATGACAAAATTGAGAAGTTTTGAGAAAAATTGATAAATTCTGAAAGTTCCAGGAGCATTGGGTAATTTTTCGCGTCAATTTTGGGCCTAAACGGACGTTTCTGGCCCAAATTGACAGAAAACGTTAAAATTGTCAAAATCAGAAGCTTCTGAAGCTTATCCAGAGCTGGAGTAACGTAAAGGACTGAAACTGTCATTTTACCAATTTAAAAGATAAGTTTGAATTTTTTATTAATTTATATGTCCACATTTCAGCCAAAATTCATCTATAAATAGGCCTTAAAATTCAGTTCTGAACACATAAAAAATACATAGAAAGCTTAGAGCTCCGTTTTAAAAAATAGATAAAATTACAGCCTTATTCCCTAGCTTATCCTCCCTCTGCCTAGAAAGTCCCAAACTTTTTTTTCTTACGATCAGACCATCTTCTTCCTTTCTCTTTCTTCCGTTTCTCTCGCTGCCCCTTCCTCTTTTACTCCGCCACCGCCGTCTACCTTCACGCCGTCGTCACCCCCACCTTCACGCCGCCGTCGTCGCCCCACGCCGCCGTCGCTCCTCCGCCGTCCCTGCTCACCGTCCTCGCCGTTTCTTTTTTTTTTTCTTCTTCTCTTCTTCCTTCCAGCCGCCGCGTCCCTCGCCGTGCCCCCCTCCCCGCCGTCGCGTCGCCTCCGGCCACCGCCTGACCCCCTCTCCTCCGCCTCACCCCTGCACGCCGCCCGTCGCTTCCTCCCCAGCCCTGCCGTGGTCGTCCGTCGCGTTTTCCCGTTTCTGAAAATTCAAAATTTTCTTTCTATAGGTAAAATTCTATTTTAATCCTCTATCTTTTCATTATTGTTCATTTGAGTTACTAACGTTTCTTTTATCCTTGCAGAAAACTAAAATCCTAACTTGTTTTACTTGTTTATTCATTATTAATTGTTATTATTACTAACCTTTTGTTTTATTGTTCTTAACAATTGATTAATCTAACTTTACTAACTTTTATATTTATTGTTACTAACAATTAACTCAACTAACATTACTAACTTTTATTTTTATTGTTACTAACAATTAACTCAACTAACATCACTAACTTTTATTATTATTGTTGTTACTAACTAACTAACTTCACTAACTTTTATTTTTGTTATACTAACAATTAATTGTGCTAACCACTAACTTTTATTATTATTATTATTGTTAATTAACTAACACTAACTTTTATTTTTGTTATACTAACAATTAATTGTGCTAACCACTAACTTTTATTATTATTGTTATCACTAACTTTTATTTTTGTTATACTAACAATTAATTGTGCTAACCATTAACTTTCATTATTATTGTTATCACTAACCATTTAATTTTTGCTATACTAACAATTAACTGTGCTAACCACTAACTTTCATTATTATTGTTATCACTAACCATTTAATTTTTGCTATACTAACAATTAACTGTACTGACCGCTAACTTTTATTATTATGGACTAACCATTTATTCCGCTTACTTATTATGACTAATCAAGAATCCAATTTTTACAAAGCCCCCATCCTTTATTATTTGGAACATATTTTTATTTCTTTTAAAGTAATCAAAAGTTAACCTTTATTTCCTTTTATTAAAAATATAATTAAATAATTCCAAAAATACAAATCAATTTTTTTTTTAAACACATCTTTAAAGTAATGATATTTAAAATTTAAAAAAATTCAAGAAAAATAATAAAAAAATTATGATTTTATTAATAATTAATTAAATAAAATTTAATAAAAATTAAATTCCATGACCAAATGATCCGCCAGGATTCATGGCTTGGAAAATATTTTAAATAAAGTATATAAATCATTTTTTTTAAATAAAGTACATAAATAAATTTTCCTTTTATTATTAAAAAATAAAAAAAAAGGGCTTTGGGATAATATTTTACTTATTTATTTTTATTCAGTAATATTTTACTTTTTGATTGAAAAACTTTGGGATAATATTTTACTTATTTATTTTTTTTATCCAGTAATATTTTACTTATTTCTCGAAAAGGTAAAATAATAAAAAGATATAACTTTTTGTTTCCTTTATTAAACAAAATAAAAATTTTACCCAAATAATTTCAAATAAAGGTAATAAAAAAAATTAAATTTTCTCTTAAATATTTTAGACTTATAAATTACATAATTACTTTAAGATCTTTTATCAAGAATAAAAAAACAAAATTTATGAATATCAAGACTTTTCTTTCACTTAGATTTTTTTAAATATATAACTCTTTGTTTTCTTTAGTAAATAAAATTTCATTAAATAATTAAATAACTACTTTTTGGCTAACCTTTTACCAAATAAAATGAATAAGAGAAATATTAAGATTTTTCTTTTATTTTTGAAATATACATATAAATTTTTAGTTTTTTTTATTAAATGATCACTTTTGATTAATCTTTTCTTAAAAAAATAAAATAAATAAAATATTAAGACTTTACTTTTATTTTTAAAATATACATCTTTAGTTTTCTTCATTAAATAAATAAAACCTTGATTAAATAATTTCTTTTTGGCTTAACTTTTATCAAATAAAAAGAATAAACAAAAAAAAGAATAAAAGAATAATAAAATACTTTATAATTTTTAAAATTATTAAAAATTCAAAATTTTCATAATACTAATAATTAATTTCATTAAATAATTAACATTAAATTAAAATAATGTCCATAATCGGATGATCCGGCAGGATCTACGGTTTGGAAAGTATTAACCTTTTTAATTGAATAAAAATTAAATAAAAAAGATAAAAATCCATATTTACAATATGGATAAAATTATTTAAAATTTCATCAAATTCCATGTCCGGGTGACTCGGCAGAGTCCATGGTTTGGAAGTATCAAATTTTTTACAAATTAATTACCAAAAATCACATCCGACTAAATAATTCAGTTAAAATTTTATAATTTGGATATTAATTGAAATTATTTAAAGCAAGTAAAAAAAAAATTAAAATCAACTAAGGTCCAATTTTGGGCGGCTATAACAAGTTGTTTTAGCGTAACCGTACTCCCTAACCCCCGAACTCTCACTACCATATTTTAGGTGTCCAATCGACCTAGGTAAACCGATTGGTGGCGACTCCAGAAAACCCGACGTTGCCACAC
>SMDT01001146.1:0-110573 GCA_005392925.1 Aquilaria sinensis | reverse complement strand
TGGTTGTAGATCTGATTGTTAGTTTCCTTATGATTTTGTTGATTTGGTTTTGATTTTACGAATTTTTAGTTAATTTTGTGTTGGATTTTTTAAATTTATTATGAAATTTTTGAAATGTGGTGATTATTTTTTATTTTTTATTAGTTTCAGTATTTTTTTGGTGAATTTTCAGTTAAATATTTTTATATTTCTAAATTTATTCTGAATTTTTTTTGTTAATTTTAAAATTTTTATTAATTTTGGTAAGTTTTTATGAATTTCAGTAAGTTTTTTTTTTTCAATATTGTAAATTTTTAGTTAATTTTTGTGAAATTTTTATTTTTGAATTTTTGTGTACTAATAAAATCACTACTAAAATTTTGAGTTTTAACAATGGCCATTTCCAACAGACACATATTAGAAAATTTAAAATTACCAACACGCAGCTGTTGGCAAATGCATGTTGGTAAATCAATTGTTGAAAATCCAGTTATCAATAGTTAAAATTTAAACCGTTGATAATTTTCAACTCGAACACGTTGGTAATTTGGCCAACGGTCGTGTACCAGATTTGTTTTTCCAATAGTTAAAGAGTTTACCCATGCGTACGTATTAGCATTTACCAACGGTTTAGTGTATTGGCAAATTACCAATGGTTTAGCCTGTTTCTGTAATTACCAACTATCTTAACTACTAGTAATTACCAACGGCTAGGCTGTTGATAAATAGGCAGTTGGAAAACCCACATATTTTAGCATTGAATCTTAGTTTATATAATTTTTTCTAAATATAATTTTTAGTGAATATAATAAATAATTTTAGTATTAATTATTTTTATGCTTTAATTTTTTTGAAAAACTTTCAAGATAATTACCAATGGCTTAAATTGTTGGTAAATACTAACAGTTTAAGCCATTGATAAAAGTTATACCAACATAAAAAATATTTGATCTTAGACTATTGGTAATTTCCATAGGGCATTTTTCCATAGGTTATGCGTTGAAAATTACCAACAACTTAGTATTACGCCATTGTTAAAAGATTTTCCAATGCGTTAATTACCAATGGCTCGCTACCAACGTTTTCACATTGGTGATTTTGAAATTATTAATACGTGGCCGTTAATAAAGGCTGTTGGTAAATGTCTTTTCTAGTAGTGTATAGAGTCAATTATGAGTGAAGAGATCTAAGTTTAAACTTGAAATAATGCAACCCTTTTGAAAAAAATTAGATGTAGTAATGTTATTAAATTTTTACAAATTGCGTTGCCTAAAAATATAGAAAAATTTATAAAATTTAATAACATAATAAAAATTTTAGTTTTGATTGATTATGAGACCTGTATAATATTGAATTTTAAATAAAATTAGTTTAGGATGAAAAAGATATAATGATAAAAATAAGTTACTTTGGATTAAATTACTTAAATTAAAATGAATTAAATGTAAAGTCTTAATTCGATCTAAACTTAGTTTGACTGAAAAAAGTGAGTGACCCAATACTAGACCTGACCTGAACATGACTATAACCTTACTTGACCTGAAAATAGGATGATGCAAACTTCAGAAAACTTGAAACTTGGGGTAACTCAAACATAAGTTGACATAAAATCCAAAATGACC
Organism: Aquilaria sinensis; assembly: GCA_005392925.1. Taxonomy (NCBI): domain Eukaryota; kingdom Viridiplantae; phylum Streptophyta; class Magnoliopsida; order Malvales; family Thymelaeaceae; genus Aquilaria; species Aquilaria sinensis. The sequence continues at coordinate 108,972 of SMDT01001146.1, read as the reverse complement.
CAAGCTCAAGAAGATCTAAAAGGTAAGAGTTTGTGCGAGTGTTTTATTAGCCTTCTAGTGGTGAAATGCTTATATTACAATTTGACAATAAAAAATTATGCAGGAAAGAATCACTATTGCAATCATATGTTAAATTAATTAGTTAAATATTGATATATTTTATAAGAAGATGCCATAAAACTTGTACGTAATTAGGGTAAAGTAAAAGACTTGATATGCATATAGAACTGACATATATCCAAACTTTTTGATACAAAACAACGACTCGATATTGAAAGAAATTGACACCCAAACTTTTTGCTTTCTTGGTCACTGCCCTCCCTGCCTCCCCCTTGGTAATTCCAACATCCTCAATTGTTTCTAAGGGCTAATAAAACCATTCTCAAAATGGTTAGACTGCAAATCACCAAGGGGAGTGGGTGGGATCATCTCCTGTCACCGTGGACTGCCCTATTCGTGGATAAACATTTTTCATCCTCCACTATATTAATCAACTCTAAAGTCAATTATACTGACCGAGGTGGTTCGATTCTATGCACTAGTTTCAAAACCTACTTTACAATTTTTATTTTGTTTCCCGGTAGAAATATCAAGGGAGTGATTTAGTTGTAAAAATTTTGCAAATTTTCAGCTTGACTTGTTTTCTAAGGATGTTGGAAAAACTTATGTAGTGTTGGGATATGGAAAATTTTCTCAATTTTCTTTTCTAAATTTTTTTTTTATAAAAGTTTGAGTGCATAACTTATGTTAAAGGTGTGAAGAACATTAATTTTTAAATTTTGGAGAACTCATATATTAAAATGAAAAACATCTAAAATATGATTTTCTATTTTATAACATGAGTTTTCTAAAATTTAGAAAACACTGTTTTCCATATCATTAAAATATGCTATGCGCTCAAACTTTTATCAAAGAAAATTTAGAAAAAATTGAATTTTTTTTTCATAACTAAACACAACCTTATTTTCTAAACTTTGAAAAACTCATGTATTAAAATCAAAAGCTCTTCCTGCCACGAGTGGGTCACCAGCTGCGGATTGCCTTCCCCGTCTAACCTCTTATTTTTCCTATCGTGCTCACAAATGTCTGGCACCCACAATATATAAGACAACTGACAAAACTGAAATCAGGTCTCTGAACTCTAGGGATGTGGATAAACTAGGTAGCAATTCGAGCCCCTGAATGTTTGATACCCTCCTGAAAGTCACCTAGATGCCCTCTTCTCTAGATTTGGTTAACTTGGGGACTACCGGGAGAACAAGCCAGCTTGGGAAGGTTCAGCTTACCGTTTACTTTGGCTGGGCTAACTCAAGGCTCAGGTTCCCTGTTCAGCCCTAGTGTCCAAGGTCTAATCACTTTGAGATTCTCCCATAATTAATAGGTTCCCGCTGGCTTGTTTCATGGCTGGATTGTGGTTTCCTCGAATCCCTCTTCTTCTTCTTCTACTCATTTACTCTTTACTAAGGCTAACCATTGCCTTTTCAACCTCAGATCCAATTAATTTTGGCACAACCTAGCCTTCCACTTGCAACTAGCCCTAGAGCTGGAAAGAGCGGAAAGAGAAGTTCTTCTTCTATTGCCCTCTAACCAAACTTGGGATTTTCTCTTTAAAGTGAATAAAAAACCCTGCCCATGAAAAAAATTTCTCCCCCTCTATGGAGGTCAACTTCAAAGCTATTGAAGGCGCCAAAAAAATTGTCTCATATCTTTTTTTAACTCGTGGAAAAGCATAGGAAAGGGAAACTATATTCTCTTTTCCTCAACAATATATACTTGAATGATGTCACCTTGAGGGCTTGTGGAGCCATTTCATGGTTAATGGACCTCGAAAAATCTAAAAACTCATCTCACACATTTTTTAAGAATTAGGACATATTGATATCACATTGGACCTTAGTGGTTCAGATCCATTGTTAAGACCTGATTCACATGGGCAACCAGTTTAGTGCAAGTTACAATTCATAAAGATATTTAATATTTTTTGATAAAAAAATAAAAAAATAATATTAATTGAAGAAAGATATTTAATAATAGAGTGTTCCTACAAGAAATAGAATTCTTGATTAATTACAATTCACGATGGCCTGGGTTGATGCTCTCATCTGTAAAAGGAGATATTCATAGCACATTCAAGGTATGAACAAAAAACCATACTTTTCCTTAAGTATTTCTCCTAGTTTTGGAAAATTTTCCCTTGAAGCACATCTCTAGGGCTTTCAAAGTCATTCTTGAGTGTAGTAATTCTAATATTGACCACTTCAATCTGTCAGTACCTAGCTAGAAGTTCAGTTTACCAACTCCACTAATAGGTATCATCTTAGTTGACACAAATTTGTATTTATAACTATTCCATATTGTGGCAACACTAACATTACGACTATATTCTTCGTTCATTTTACAGAAACGACTTATGTTGAAGTTTTTTTTTTAGGGCTAACGAAATTTTGTAAGTTAACATACTGTTCATCTAAATACTCACTTGAATAGTATTTTTATAAATTAATATCTTTATAAAAAAATTCTTTGCTTAACCTAAAAAATAAATTAATAAAAATTAATTAATTTTAACATTAATGGAGGAAGCCAAGGATGAGTGAGGCATCGAATCTTGGACCTTCCAATAGCAACCATAAGCCACAATCGCTAGGCCGACTTTGTTTGTTAAAATGTAGAGTTTTAATTGACATAAAACTTGAGAAAAATAAACACCGCATTTCCAAATAATTACTTTTCATAAAATTTTTCAAACTCAGAGTACAACTATTTCTTGGCTGATAAAAAAATTGCAATGAAAATTAAGATCAAAGTGGGTTTCCTCTAGATTTCCACTTAACCTAATTCTTTTGCCCGTTTCAAGTTGTTCCTTGAATAGGAGGAAGGGCCAAAGTAATGCCACTAGCTGATTCGATGCCTGATCGTTTTCCTTATCAAATAGTTGTTTTCTTTTTCTTATCGGCTCTTATCAAATATAGTTTAGTGATAGAAGTTAGTTAAAGCAATTTTCTTTCCGTCAGCTAACAAAAAAAATAGTTAAACAAATGCATGTACACGTATAAAGCTTATATAAACGATTATAAAGAACGATAATATCCGGAGTATATATTAATTGGAAGCGATAAAAACTTGATCTGTCCATAGACTTTTTTTTCTTTCCAATCCTGTCCATAGACTTGAGGTGAGAAAATTGCCCGTCAAACCAAAATTTTAAACAAGTGGGATTGACGTAATTACACTTTTAATTCATTTTTCTTACTTTATATAGAATTAGTATCAGATTATACATTACATCAATTGGATCTAAAATTCTACTCACGGCTGCCAATTTGCGAGTAATTATGAGTTTATAATGTTTTCATCTAGCAATTGCATTCTTATATATATGTTTGAGCGGCTTAAATTTTGATTAAAAAAAACATTTACAAAGAATCGGAAAATCAAATTGCCAAAATATTTTGTGCTGGTTTTTTATGCAAAAATATAATATTCAATATCGTTTAATTTGATAGCAATTTTCTTTTTCAAAACTAAACGAAGAAAAACTCGCATTATTAATTCTATTAAAGTGAAGACTTTTTCGTTGAACTGAAAGCTCTTTTCTTTTTAACGCTGTTACATATAACTAGTTTAAATGCCTGGCATGCGTTGTCATGGGATCCAAAAACAGCCGAGGTAAAAGATCAGCAAATTCTACTCATTAGGAAAATCTCATAAAAATAAGAAAAAAATGGTGACTCAAGCTTATTCTTTTTTTTTTTTCTCTTTTTGAAATAAAAATAAAAAACAAATCTTTTAGAAAATTTCTGAATTGTAGGTGAAAATTGACATATACTTACATAAAAAAAAAATAAGTGCTTGTAAAAAAAATATAACCCTTAAAAATCTTCGTCTATTCTTCATGTTCTTCAAAAGTTCATCACATTCACATCCACACTACAAGTGTTGTCTTAAACTTTGATTATTAGTTAGATCATTATTTGTCATACATGTTTCCCATGATGAAGAGAGTAAGAAAACTTCCATATATCATATTCTCCTATGTCATCTTTTGTCCTTATCTTAATATATCCTCCTATAATATAATATTCTTTTTAAAAAAAAAAGAATACTACACAAGTTACTGTGCAGGTCAGCAACCAAAGGCCACATGGATTACACTACAAGGATTCGGATTATTTGCTACGACAAATTCCTACGAAAAAAAGCGTAGGAATATTATTCGCAGGAAAACCGTCGGATAAAATATTATGTCCGACGGTTTTCATTCAATAAATTTCTGACACAAAAAAGCGTAGGACAAACGTCAGAGTAAGATGGCGGGAAATAATGGCGCCAATTCGTCCGACGGTTTTGATGCGAAATAAATGGGTAGGGACCACATATGTAGGAAAAGCGTCGGATACATTATCCGACGCTTTTCCTTCAATTTTTTTTCCTACGTTTTTGAGACAAAAAAGTGTCCGACGTTTTTCTTGCATTTTTTTTTCCTACGGTTTTGAGACAAAAAAGAATAGGTGTCTTAAAAATGTAGGATTTTAATCCTTTAATTTTCCTACAGTTTCTTTTTCCTACAATTTTTTGACGTTAGTTACTACAAATTTTCTACACTATTCTTGCAGTTTAACTTTTCATATATACCTACGATATTGCTACAGATTTTGCTTAAAAACACCTCCCCCCCTCTTCTCCAGCTCGTCCCAACCAGAATTTGTACATCCCCCTCTTCTCCAGCTCGTCCCAGCCACAATTTCTACATCCATTTTCACTTCCGCTTCAACATCTTCTTCGGCTCAATAGAGGTATTTAAAATTAATTTATAGGTTAGTGATTTAACTATTAATTATTTATTTGTTATAAGATATATATACTTATGTTGTTTTAGGTAGCTGACTTTAGAGGTTAGTGATTTAAATGGTAATTATTTATTTTTTATAAGATATATTTATGTTGTTTTAGGTAGCTGACTTATCACAGCATGTAGTTGCATAATAAGTATTTATTTATTATACCTTATATTCTCCATCCATGATTGTGTTGATGACAAATATAATATTAGTCCGATTCAGATTGTTGACAAATAAAATGTATTGGATTAAGTTATATTTGTAATTAACATAATTATGGATTGTCCAAGTTGGACAGTTGAAACTTGTATAAGCAGTATTTCAGTTAATGTGTTCCTGTCGTAGTAGCAGTTTGTGAAATTTGGTTTAGTATTTCCCAAATTGTTCCCGTCATGTGTTTCTCAATAAGTTGATATTATTGAGAAACACTGTTAACGGGAACTGAAGGGAAATACTGCCGAAATTTCCTTAAAAAGCTACTAACATGGAACAGTTAAAATGGTTTATTGCTTATACAACTTTGAATGGAGTAGGGCTCTTACCTTAATAGAGTAGGTAGTTTAGTTATGGAAGGTTGACATGTATGAATGACATATATAAGTAATTCATTTACATTTTCATTATATTTATATTATATGAAATGTAATAAATATATTACGTATTTATGTTGAGGGTTTTTACTGTCTATTTTACAAGGGAACGAAAATGGCTGCTAATGGACGGGAGTGGATGTACCAGAGGACAGATTCAGATGGATATATGAATTCTGCATTTATGGCTGGTGTTAATGAGTTTTTACAGTTTGCATTTAGTGGAAAGGAGTCAGAAATGAGTAAATGCCCTTGTCATAAATGTAATAACAGATTTTATAGAATAGAGCTGAAAGTGAGAGAGCATTTGTTTCGATATGGATTTATGCCAAACTATTACATATGGCACTGTCACAATGAACAATATGATAGCAATCTGCACAATTTCAGTATGGCCCGTAGCTATTTTCCATCGCAGTTATATGGAGGGATAAGTGGAGAATCAAGTAGTGTAAATGCATATGAACAGATGGTATGTGAATCAATGGGTCTGTTATCATCGAATGTAGGATCTGGAAATACTGAAAGAATATTGGTGGATGAAGAGTTTATCAATGTTGATGTCGAAGAAGCTGATAATGGCAGTGATAATAATGAGAATGTGTTCGATGTGTCTGAAATGAGAGAGGGGTTACCTAATCTGACCGCACAAAAATTTTATAATTTGTTGGATGATGCAAATGCACCGTTGTGGGATGGGTGCACTAAACAAACACGATTGTCTGCAATGACCCAATTGTTAAGTTGCAAAAGTGAGTTTAATATGATAGATCATTTTTTCAATAGAGTACTTGAGCTTATGAAAGAAATGTTGCCTAAAAGTAATAAACTCCCATCCACCTTATATGATGCGAAACAACTCACAAAAGGACTTGGGTTGCCATATATAAAAATTCATGCATGTGAGAATAACTGTATGCTATTCTATCGGGAAGATGAGAAATGAACACATTGTCATGAATGTGGAAGCAGTAGATATAAAGAAAGAGTAACCTCCGGAAGAAAGATGTTGATTCCCAAAAAATTGTTACGGTATCTACCAATAACAAGCAGGTTGAAGCGCTTGTACATGTCATCAAAAACAGCGACTCACATGACTTGGCATGCTTATAATAAATCATGCAATGATGGAAGTATGGGTCATCCATGTCAGTCTGAAGCGTGGCGTCACGTAGATCGAACATTCCCATCATTCGCTGATGAAATTAGAAATGTTAGGCTCGGATTGTGTACCGATGGATTTAACCCGAATAATGTTGTTGGTGGAACATACACGATATGGCCAATCTTTATAGTTGTTTACAATCTTCCGCCAGAATTGTGTATGAAAGAACCCTTCATCTTTATGACTCTCCTAATTCCTGGTCCTAGAGCACCAGGACGCAATATTGATGTATTTTTACGACCATTGATTGAGGAGCTTAAAACTTTATGGTCAGAAGGGGTTGTTACATGGGACAGTTATCGACAACAAAATTTTCTTATGAAGGCATGTTTATTGTGGACAATTAATGATTTTCCTATACTAGGAAACCTTTCAGGTTGGAGTACCCATGGTAAGCTTGCGTGCCCATATTGCATGGATGAAATTGACACATTTATGTTGAAGAAATGCAGAAAGCCATGTTGGTTTGATTGTCACAGGGTTTTTTTACCGCATAATCACACATTCCATTCGAATGTAACATCGTTCATCCCAAGGAAGAAGGTTAGTGCTGTCGCTACTCCATATAAGTCAGGTGAGGAAATACATGCTATGTTGGCTGGGTATTGTTTTCCTCCGTTTGGCTTTTCATATGATAAACACCGAGTTGCGGGGTTTGGAGAGTGGCATAATTGGTTAAAGCGGAGTATATTCTGGGAATTACCATACTGGAAGCATTTGCTAGTTTGCCATAATTTGGATGTCATGCATATTGAAAAAAATTGGTTCGAGAATATTTTTAATATTGTTATGGATATACATGGGAAAACAAAAGATAACTTCAATTCTCGCCTTTCGCTTCAGGAGTTAAAAAATATGCGGCGTGAACTACATTTACGAAATATTAGGGGGAAATTTGTAAAACCAAAAGTATCTTATACGCTGAGTCGGGAACATATAAGAGATGTTACTCTGTGGCTGAGAACGATAAAGATGCCTGATGGGTATGCCTCGAACTTGGGGCGTACGGTTAACTTGAGTGACGGTACATTCTATAACTTCAAGAGTCACGATTGTCATGTATTAATGCAGAGGTTGCTTCCTATTGCATTACGTGGGTATATGCCAGGTCCTATATGGGAAACGATTTCTGAGTTTTGCTTATTTTTCAGAACCTTATGCACAAGTAGGATTCAATTTGATGACATACAACTGTTGGAGTGGAATATAGTGGTTACCATATGTAAGCTAGGAAAGATATTCCCTCTTGCCTTTTTTGATTCGATGGAACATCTTGTTATCCACCTCCCTCATGAGGCAAAGTTGTGTGGTCTAGTTCAATTTCGATGGATGTATCCATTTGAAAGGTAATTTTTTAATTTCCATTCATATTTCTGTCAATAATTTTCATATATTATATGTCAATAATTTTCACATATTATATGTCATTAATTGTTACATTTTTTTAACTTGGCAAACTAATGCGGTTATTGAAGCGAAAGGCTAGAAATAAAGCTGCAATTGAAGGATCAATTGTGGAAGCGTACTTGGTCCAGGAAATGTCTACATTCTGTAGCCATTACTTTGAAGTAAATATTCCTACACGGTTAAACAGGGTCCCATGAAATGATGATATTGCTATTCCTGTGGCTGATGTCGAGGGTCAATTTTTATCTATCTTCAATACAAGATGTCGTAACATACCCAACTGCGGGCGACAACGCTTACTTGATCCCACTGAGAAACATCAAATGCATATCTACACATTGCACAACTGCAATGAGATTATAAGGATTGTCAGGTGACATATATGTAAACAACTGTGAGGGTTTTTATATCAATCTGATTGCTTTAATTCATTATTGACTAGTTATCATTTCAGGCACTTTAACTCTTATATATCAACAAGATTTCCCCAATTAGGTGAAAGTGAATTACAAAGTTATCGAGATCAACATTTGACCGAATGGTTCTCATCATACGTGAGTTTCATGGCGTGATAATTTTTATGTTCCTAATTGTGTTCTGTTGAATATACTGTGCAATTATGTTATTATATTAACTTTATATTTTCAGGTTAACCATTTCAAGGATAAATTAGATCCTCGTATTGTACAATTAGCCCGTGGTCCTATTCGAGTGGCCATTTCATACAATGGATGTATTGTGAATGGTTTTCATTTCCACACACAATCCTATAGTAAAGACAAAATGACATAGAATTATGGTGTTTGCGTGAAGGGTGAGACATGGGGATCCAGTGGGTATGATTTTTATGGCCTTATTGATGAGATTATACGTATTGAGTACCACGGGAGTGGGAATGAAGTCATGACGCTGTTCAAATGTACTTGGTTTGATCCGACACGTGGTGTTCGAAGTTGCCCACGTACTGGTGTTGTTGACATTAAATGGAAGTCAAGATTATCACCACCTGAGCCGTTTATCTTTGCGACACAGGCTCAACAAGTTTACTACTGTGAGTACCCTAACAAGGCTCTTCATCAGTGGTGGCCGGTGGTTAAGACGAAGCCACGAGCTTTCATCGATTGTTCATCGAATAATTTTAGTATTCGATCTGAGGACAATGAGGAAATGTCTGATGAGCAAACATGTCAGTTAGAAACGATAGATGAGCCGTTCCAAGAAGTGATTTCAAGTGAAGTACCAATGTTAACAATTGATGGCATTGGGCTTGATGAGATTAACATACTTGTCGATACAATGTGTTATCCTGAAAGCGTGCAACACATGGATCAGAACATCGAGGTCACACAAGCCGATGGGGATACATCAGATGATGAAGCATCGCTAGATAGTTTAGAGTCAGATGAAGGCGAGCATGTTTGATTAAGTGTAATTATTCAAAACATCTACATGTTTTATTTGAAATCATAATATAATTAGTTTGAATGCATTTATGTTTTGGATAGAAAAGAAATAAAATTTATGAAATTTAATCATCACATATCTAATTACCTGTGTCGTTGAAATGAAAATAATTAACTTTTTTCCCACAAAAAATTAATGCATGCTATTAAAAAAATAATAATAATGTTAATAAATAGGTAAAATCCACCGGGGGTGACCTAGCTTATTTTTTTGTCCTAAACGGGTACCTTACCTTCAAATTGTCCTAGATTACATCCACAATTTCTCAGGCGTCCATGCGAATTTCACTCACAATCGCATCAAGAGCACCAGCGTGGTGATCATGGAGGATTTTCTCAACACCAAGATCTGTCACTTTGGGACTGCGGAATTGTGCGTTAAAGTCACGAAGAATCGATCGGATTCGAGGAATTTGACGATCGAAGGGACGAGAGAGTACATGGCGCCGAAGGTTTAGCTCTCCGGAGTGGTAACCCAGAAATGCGATGTCTACGCTTTTGGGGTGGTAATTTTGGAGTTGTTGAGTGGGAAGGAAGCGTTGAAGTATGAGGTTGATGAATCGAGAGACGATGCAATTTCTAAGTGATGGTCAGAGGGCAAAATGAGGTGGTAGTGAAGAGCAGCAGAGTCGAGACTGAGGAGAGGGATGAAAGAGATCATGACAAAAGTTTAGGGTTAGATTTATAATGTTAGGGTTTATAATTGTTGATAGAAAAAAAAATTAAAGGACCATAAGTGTTATTTTATAATTTATTTTAATATTTTTAATATCATGTAAGCAATTTCCGTTAGATATAACTCTGAAATTAATGAAAAGTAGTTAAACAAGACATGCGATAAGAAGTAAGGTATCTCGATAGGACAATTTGAAGATAAGGTACCCGTTTAGAACAAAAAAATAAGCTATGTGACCCCCGGTGGATTTTACCCGTTAATAAATTTGGGAGATTCAATCTGACCATATACATTAAATCTATATATTTAATTTTCAAATATAAATATTTTCATTTGTTCATCAACAAAAAAAAGTTAAATAATTAACTTCCAACCATATATATATAGTAATTAGTTCATATATATACACATTATAAATTATATATATATATTATATTCCTTCTATCCGACGGTTTTAAGTTAGTAATTAAAAATCGTAGGAAAGATGTAGGAACATATCACCTAGGGCAATGTGATGTGCGACGAATTTGAGTTAATATTTAAAGTATGTAGAAAAAGTGTAGGAAAGGACCGATGATTTTGACACATTATAAAAAATCGTAGGAAAGATGTGGGACCATAATCACCCAGGGTAGCGCGTTATCTAACGATTTTGAGTCAATATTTCAGTTAAGTAGTAAAACTGTAGGAAAATTAGATGTCATAAAAGCGTAGGAAATAAAGTAGCAAAACTGTAGGAGATTCGTAGGAAGGAAGGCGGGAAACCAATTACTGGCGGGAAATTCCATTTTTTAGTTTCCTACGCTTTTCATGCATTTAATATTTTTCATAAGAAAACCGTAGGAAACTTTGCTACGGTTTTCCTACATTTTTAAAAAGTGCAGGAAAATCGTAGGTCAAATTGGTAGCTAAATCGCCAGACCTTCCCTTTAAATTCGTGGGAGTTCTTTAGTTTTCACCACTCCATTCCTTCTATTTTGTGACGCCTTTTTCCAAACCCACTTCCAAAATCTCCTCCAGAGCTATTTAAACTAGGTATTTTTAATTTTTAAGTACTTTTTCATATATAATTAATGTTTGTTATTACATATAGTTGTTGTTTACATATATATATATATAATGCATGTATTGAATGTTAAATTTTAAGAAGCTAGTTTTTATATTATATGTTTTAGGTAATTTTATATATGGTGTTAGTAATATGTATGTGGTTAGTTATAAAAAAAAATTTATGTAATAATGGTTAGTTCTATTTGTACAACAGCATGTTACTATATATGTGGTTAATATAAAAAACGGTTAGTTCAATAATGTAAGAGTAATATTGTTATCACTTCAATAATGTTAATGTAAGCAGCGCAAGTTACAACAATAATGTTACTTCAGTAATGTAAGTATAATCTGCTAATGGTAGTTTAATAATTTAATTTTATAAATAAGTATATATCGAATAATTGGCCATTTTAAAAAGTGTTACTACACAAATGGTATTGAAATGATGGCAATTTCAAAATTAATGAGTTTACTAAAATAATGAAATTTAATATGTAAATGTTAGTGTAGTAATGGTCATTTATAAATAAAAGACTATGACGTAATGGTAATTTAGTATTACATATATATGTAATAAGCATGTTAAACTTTAATTTTAGGATGGTTCACCCCAGACAGTCTGGCTCGGGCAAAGGCCCGGCCAAGGACATACATGATCATCGGGGTCGACGACAGCCTGCTGTGACACCTACATAGGTGTCACAGACTGAGACTCAGACCCAGGTCCCAGATACCCAGGCTCAGACACCGGTGCCACAGACCCAGCCATAGACCCAGCTGCCATATACTCCGGTGCCACGACCTTATGTGCCCTAGACGTTTGGCGCATCGAGCTCCGCATTTCAGCAGTTTTGAGACACGCAGACTGATGCGTATTACCCGGATATGAGCGGAATATCCGGGTCATATAAGTACCAGCATACAGGGATCGAGCAGCCCACATGGGATGTCGATCCTAATTCATTCCTTGATCCAGATGAGCTCGGTATATCCACTCATCATCTACCTGGCCTACACCCGAGTCAGCATCAGCAGCAACCGCCTCAGCAGGGCCCGGCCACTGGCGGCCCAGCGGTCGCACCTGACGCGCAGCCAGCTGCTGGGGCCCCATTACCTAGAGGGCGAGGCCCACGGGTAGTTGACTTACCACCACCTCCACCTCCACAGGACCGTCCGCTCATCGTCCCTCGAGAGTAAGTATTACTGACTCTTACAAAGTTAATTTTGATATAATTATACGTTGTTCTTAGTTACATCAGTTTATATATATATATCTTACTATAATCATCATTTGTTACAGCTTACTCACTGATGACTCTGTTCATTCCACCGTAGCCTCTATTCATGTGAGGTTGTGGGACGAAAGTTCTATAGCTTGGTCACATGCATCTCGAGCTGCACGAGAGGAGCACATAACCACGTTAGAGGTAATTGGTTGTAATACATTTTTAAACAAGACTTTGTATATGGACTAATTCATAATTTCGTTTATTCTTTGTCAAATTGCAGAACTACTATAAATGGGACCCTAGAGACTTCGGTGCCATTCGCCAAATTGTCTTCGACTACTGTTCGCGGTCCGTGCGGAACCGCGTCTATCATTGGAGGTCTGTCGCGATTCAGAAGATCCCCAACTTCTTCGACAGCCCTGACAACAATTTATTGCGGCCACTTGTTCCACCCTACTACAGTCACCAGGTATGGAATCAATTATGTGACCAGTGGGAGTAGGAGCGATGGAAGAAGCTATCGGAGGTTGGTTCCCATGCCAAGCATATAGCGGATAGCTCAGGCCTTGTTCCGAAGCACACGATGGGCTCAATCCCAGGCGAGATGCACTGGGATCGTATGGTACCAACTTGGACCTTCCATACATTATAATTTTTTTATGATTTATTAATTACTAAAATTTTTAATGATATCTAAAATTGTGCAGACAAAAGCAAATGATGGAGTTGAGCCATCATTTGATGAGTGGTGGTCTCATAATCGTAGGCGGAAGAAGACCGGGCAGCCCATCGATCTGATTTCACAGCAGCTGCAGGTAATAAATATTAATTTACCACTATAAACAATGTTTTAAAACTATAATATTTGTCTTACTAACTCTAATTTCTTTTTCTTGTAGGATGGATATGCTCAGCGGATTCAAGAAAAATACCAGAATCCGAATGACCGCCCGCAGTTCGATGTAGACGTATGGAGCGAGGTATGAGGCCACCAAAAAAAGGCCGATTACCAGGTGTTCCGCGTCGACTCGCTGATCCCCAGACCTTTGGACCAAATCGGGTATTTTTCATTCGTATTTAACTTTATTAATTATTTTTATCACTTTTACATTGCTAATTGCTACTCACAAAATTTTTTAGGCTCCACGTGCTGATTCGGCTGAGATTGCTCAGCTGAGGGCTGAGAACAACCAGCTACGGAGTGATTTTACGCGGTTACAGGCCGACGTTCGCACTCAGGTTCAGCGAGAGACCGAGGCTGCAATGAGCGCCATGCTTAACAGGTTGATCCAGCAGGGGATTATACCTGCATCGGCGCTCTCAGACGACCTACGGACCGGATCCTCCACTCAGCATCATGACGACGATCGTAGCCGGCGAGATGACGATGATCAGCCCGGCACTGCATCCCATTGATTTTATTTTAGACCTTCAGTTCTTTGTAATTAACTTTGTCCTGTAAAATTTGATTACTTTTATGTATAGTAAATTTATTGACTACTTTGATCCATTGTTATATAATAATAATAATAATAATAATAATAATAATAATAATAATAATAATAATAATAATAATAATAATAATGTGTTTTTTATTATTATTATTATATAATGCAATATAATATATTTTTAATTTGTGTATAAATTAATTTACTAAAATCTTTAAATTGTCACAAAATCGTAGGAACAATATTCATGACAGAAAACCGTAGGACAGATAGCAGTGTCACAAAACCGTAGGACAAAGGGGTCAGAAAAGCGTAGGATACAAAACCGTAGGACAAATGGTGTCATAAAACCGTAGGACAAAGGGTGTCATAAAAGCGTAGGACGAAGGGGTCATAAAAGCGTAGGATGAGGGGTGTCAGAAAACCGTAGGACATAAGGGTCACAAAAGCGTAGGACAAAGGGGTGTCAGAAAACTGTAGGAGTTAGTGCATCTCAAAACCGTCGAATAAAATGGGGTCCACTACCATCACAAAAGCGTAGGATTGTTTTACGGTAATCCGACGGTTTTTATTTACGACACAACTTTTTCCTACGGTTTTGACCGACGATTTTAATTGTAGGAAATACCTATTTCCTACGGTTTTCCTACGTTTTTTCCTGACTCAAATACTCTGTTTTCTTGTAGTTATAGATATCAACTGGAGGCACATTTGCTTTCCATTTTTTCTCTCTTATATTTTTTTTTTTCATTTTTCCCATCACTCTGTTCAGTTTATATCATTTTAATAAGTTAGACCTGTAAACCTTAAATGTTATGTACCAAGTCAAATAAAAATATGTAGATCTGTGAGTTGAAATTAGTCTTACAAACTCCACAACCCATAAATACCTAGTACTCCCTCCGTCATACTTTCTTGGTAACTTTTCCATTTTGGGTTATCTCAATTTCTTTACAACATTTTCGTTTTTAGTAAGTTTTAACATGCAACTTTATTATTATACCATCTTACTACTTTCTATTTTGTTCATCTCTAAAGCTTATTTTTTTCTACATTTTGATTTGATCTGGTCCAGTTTGTTCTCTGCATCTTCAATCTCTGTCGAGCCACTGTCGAAATGGTCACAAATGAGAAAGGATCTCTGATTGGAGAGAGGTGCGAGAATCGTACGAGATCGAAGCGAAGTGAGGCACGACAAGCAAAGAAAGGAGAGAGACACACAAGAATCGTGCAAAATAGGACCAAAGCAAGGCGAAATCGGAGCAAAACGAGGTGAGATTGGAGAGAAACGTGAGAATAGTGCAAGATCAGACTAAAGCTGATGCAAACCCCGATGGTATAAAGACCATGAAACGTGCCTCAGATGTTTTTCAAGCTCCACAAGACATCAAAGAGACTGGATTTAACCCCCCACCCCTAATCAACTTGTGATTAGAAAGAAGAAATATAAAAAAACCAAGAACACAAGTAACTTGTGCACCAAGGTAATCCTCAAAGAACCAAAGAGAAATTTTCTCCAAAGTAGTAATATTATTCATGTAAAAGGCTGTGTTTTACAGCCAGAATATGTGCCTATTTATAGACCAAAACTAGGGTAAAAAAAACTCAACAAAATTCACAGCCCAAATCACATAGGAAACCTAGATACAAAAGACTTAAAAAAACCTAGTCAAACTAGGACTCTAACACCTAGTTTGAACATGTTTAATGTGGGCAGCGAATTCCCTTTATCCTAAGCGACCTGAATCACTTCCATGGCCTAAATAACATCCTAAATAATGTAAATAAATAGGAAAATAAAATAAAATATGTTACAACATAAGATTGGCCATAAAAACCCCAAAATAGTCTTCTCGGGTGCACTTTAAAGGCTCCGTAGGGTTTTACTTGTGTCTTCAACTTACAACTTTAATAATTGAGTTCTATTAGCTTGAGACCTTCTCTTTTCTTTAGCGAATTCCCTTATCACTCTTGCCCTCAACTTTCCCCTCTTTTTCTTTTCTCTCAACCTCACTTTGAAGCTTTTTTTGATCCTCCAAGACTTGTTGTGGTGAAAGTGGGACAAGCATGATTGACTTTTCTTGTTGAGGCTGAGATAAGTCTCCTTTTTTGGCCTCCACTTTTGACTTAAATGCTTCTATCACATTTTTGCTCCATGATCCTCTCCATGTGAAAATTCTTCCTTGAGACATCTTGGATACCTTTGCTCTTTTGAAGATCATCTCAGCCTCAGTGGCATGGTGAAGCAAGTCCTCCATATTGAAATAAGGCACCATTTCCACTTTTTTGGCTATCTCATGGCTGAGACCATTGATGAATCTAGCAATGGTGGTCTCCTCATCCTCGATGATGTTGGCTTGGGTCAAGGTTATCTCAAAGTCTTTGTGGTAGTTCTTCATACTCCTTTGGCCTTGCACTAGCTTTTGAAACTTGAGGCGTTGATCTTTAGTGTAATAGCTAGGCACAAATCTCCTCCTCATTAATGTTTTAAGGGCTCTCCATATGTGTAGGCTCCTCCTCATTGCTTCTCCTAAAAGTAACATCCTGATTCCACCATACAAGAGCATAGTCAATGAACTTTATGATAGCCAATTTTACCTTCTTTTCCTCGAAGTAGTGATGGCAATCAAACCCCATCTCAATCTTTTACCCTCATTCCCAATATGCATTAGGATCACTCCTCCTTTGGAAGGATGGAATGGTAAGCTTGATAGAGTTATGATTGTTGTTCTCTCTTGGCTCCCCCCTTATTGAAATACCATGGAAATGCCAAACTCCTTCTTCCTCCTCGGGTTCTTCTCTTCTTGGACCTCTCCTTGGTTGTAAGATGGGATCATGCCTCATTGGCAACCTCAAATTTATGTCCTCAATCCTCTCCACAAGTTTATTTAGAGTTTCTTGCAGTTCTTTCATGGTAGGCTCTTCATTGTGTCTCACTTCCATCCTCTTATCCTTCTGGCCCTCCATACTCCTGAAATCAAAGATCCTCACACACTCACCTCATGTGTTTCACTTAAAAGATGAACACTTAAAACACTCAATTTGTTAGTGAAAATATTTCTATTTAAAGAGTCCTCAAAAGTTCTAAAAAAATTGTCCTCAAAGCACACAAGAAAACTTGAATTCTTGAAAACAATTTTGACTCCAAAATAGAGGTGGCCTAAACAAGCTTTTAAAAGACTCTAGGAAGTTCTTGCAATTGATGATCACGAGAACCACAAAGAAAAGCTTTTTGTCTTAAAACAATGGGATAGGGTTTTTAGGTGCAAAAATTTTTACACTTTGTGCAAACTTCTTTTGTAAGCTCTTTTCTTTTCTTTTCTTTGTTCTTTCTTTTTCTTTTTGTTTTCTCTCTTTTTTTTTGCTTGTTGTTTGATGCTAAAACAACTTTCTCCTTGAAGTCCCTTACTACCAAAGATAAAAAGTTAGTTTTCTTTTCTTCCAAAACAAGAAACTTATGAAACCATGCACAATTCAAAACAACTTTTTGGTACTGAAACTTCCTCAACTTGGATCCTTCTTTTTTTGGTGTTTTCTTGACTCTAGGATGCTGTAAACAATGAAAATAAAAGAGATTAATAGGGCTGGACATGAAACAAAAAGATAAAAAATAAACAGGAACAAATGGATGAAAATCGAAAACACAAGGTAACACTAGTTGGCTTGTTTTTATTGTTTTTGTTGTTTTTTACTTGAACAAGGATGGAAACAAAAAACACAGACCTGAAACAAGAAGAAAAAGGATTAAAATAGAGAATTAAAACATGAAATTACTGGAAAAAATTGAAAGAAAAATGAAGAGAAACAAGAACACAAAGATATGTCCTTCGGATGGAACTTGTGGCTCTGATACCAATTGATGCGAACCCCTTTGGTATAAAGACCATGAAACCCACCCAAGATGTTTTTCAAGCTCCACAAGACATCAAAGAGACTGGATTTAAACCCCCCACCCCTAATCAACCTGTGATTAGAAACAAGAAGTATAAGAAAACCAAGAACACAAGCAACTTGTGCACCAAGGTAGTCCTCAAAGAACCAAAGAGAATTTCTCTCCAAAGTAGCAATATTATTTCATGTAAAGGCTGTGTTTTACAACTAGAATATGTGCCTATTTATAGGCCTAAACTAGGGTAAAAAAAATCAGCAAAATTCGCAGCCCAAGTCACATAGGAAACCTAGGTACAAAAGACTTAAGAAAACCTAGTCAAACTAGGATTCCTACACCCTTTTTACACATGTTTAAGGTGTGCAGCGAATTCCCTTTATCCTAAGTGACCTGAATCACTTCCATGGCCTAAATAACATCCTAAATAATGTAAATAAATAGGAAAATAAATAAAATATATTACAACACAAGATTGGCCATAAAAACCCCAAAATAGTCTTCTTGGGTGCACTTTAAGGGCTCTGTAGGGTTTTTACTTGTGTCTTCAACTTGCAACTTGAATAATTAAATTTCATTGGCTTGAGACCTTGTCTTAGATGTTAAAAATAGGTCTTGAAACTTTAGAGCTCAAAGATTCAAGTTGTGGAATAAAATTGGCTTATGAACACTTCAAGGTGGCTCCAAAGGTGCATGTGTTGGCTCCAAGCTTTGAAATTGTGCACTTAGGTGTGTAGAACGTATCCAAGCTGTTGTATTGGTTTATCTTCCATAATATATGATCCAAAAATTCATGAATAAGCATAAGATACATCATTGGCACCATGGATATGAATTTGACACAAATCAGACTCCCTTTAGGCTTCATTTGAGCATAATAAAACAAAGACTTCGGCATTTGTCCTCCCTCCAAGTATGCTACCTTCTCTTGGCTTGGATAGCTAGTAAATAACTTAAGAAAGGCATATGGACTTGAAATAGCTCCTTTTGAATGGCTATAGATTTGTTGAGCTTGAACTTGCAACATTAAGGCTTGTATGTGCACTTTGAGCTCCTTAGCCTTCTTTCTTGTCAATGGTCCACTAGTTATCTTCAATGGGTCCTTGTCATCCTTGGTTGTTCTTTTCTTGTTCATATAAAAAGCAGGGCATGGCGAGGTGAGATTAGAGAGAGGCGAGGCAAGGCGAGATCGAAGCGAGGCAAGGTGATAATGACGGTGAGGCGAAGAGCACAAGGAGCCATTAGACCATTGTGAGGAACGGCAAGAAGTGGCGGCGAGGAGAGGAGCGACAGTAAGACGCATAGTGGTGGTGAAAGAGGGAAAGGGCGACGAAGGAGGGGTGGCCAGGAAGGGACCGCGATGAGGGAGCGGCGGTGAGAGAAGGACAGCGATGAAGGAGTTGTTGTGAATGAGGGATGACACAGAGGGACAGAAGGGTTGGTAAGAGGCGGAGAATCAAAGATGAAGACAAGGGCAGATTTCGAAAGTGGTGGTCAAACAGTAATTTTCTTAATATTCGTGCAAAAGCAAATAGAGCAACTGGACTAAGACAAAATGAGTACAATTCTGTAACATGAAGGTGAGAAGAAAGATATGAAACATAGAAAATTGTATTTAAAACAATGGTATTTTACCAAAAGGAAACCGAAAAAAAAAGTGTGAATGTATTTTTCTTTATCAAGTACGATGTTATAGCTTCATATCATTTGCCTAAAAATAAACAAACCTTATTTTCAATTGAGATGAACAAAATGCCCCAGAATGCTCCTAAAAGATAAAGAAAGAAAACACACACACACACACACACACACACACACACACACAAGAACATTAATGGTTAGTATTATAGTGAATCAAGATGAATAAATATGCTATTAGTTTATTCACCAAATTAAGACAAAAGTCATATTTATTGACAAGTCTAAATGATTGAACATGAAGAAGATTGGAATGTGAAAATAACAAAGTGTATCTGAATTGAAGTAGAAAAGAAAAACTGAAGAACACAGTAACTTATACTCTTGTGCATAGAAGGTGCATATATATATATATATATATATATATATATCTATATATATATATATATATATCTATATATATATATATATATATATATCAATTTATGGAGCTTTTAAATTTTCTATAATTACCTTTGTCTCAATAAAAAATAGTGCTACTGGAATAATTTTGTACCTTTTACAAAGCGACCATATAATCCCCTTGATTTTAGTTTTTATTTTTTTTATGATTTCCATTTTTATTGTTGTTTATGTTTTAATAGATTTACACTAGTTGGATGAAGAAAGAATTCAACCTTCAACAAATTAAAGAGATATGAATCAATTTAATTATCTACCATGATTAGAAATTTCAAATTCAAAGTGCTTAACCCCATAGTAGAAAATTACAATGGATATAATATACATATGTCTAATTAGACATAATTTATCTTACATTTTTATCCCTTATTATTGCAAAAAATTTCCCACACTTTCTAAACCCTATGATATGACTCCATTGAGCACAGACAAAGTCGGAGCGGCGACCGGAGCTAGAGACAAAGCCAGATTGATGATCGGAGCAAGACGATGCTAGTAGTGGTGATCGGAGGAGGTGAATCCAAGAGTTGTGACCAAAGGAGGCAGATGGTGGGGATCCGAGAGAAAGATCGGTGATGAGATTTAAGGCAAGGTGACACAGATTTGAGGCAAGACAACAGGATCCAATGGGAGGCAAAGCGAGGCAAGGTGAGGCCAAGGCAGGTGTAAGGCGCAAGGCGACACCGAGACCAAGCGAGGTGAGGAGTGGCTAAGCATGAGGCGCGATTGCGTAAGGCAAGGCCAGTGCAAGGCGAGGAGCTACCAGGTACGAGGCAAGGCCGAGACCAAGCAAGGTGAAGAGGGGCTAGGCGTGAAGTGCGATGGTGCAAGGCAAGGCCAAGGGTGAGGCGATGTCGGGCAAGCGATGAAGGGAGGCTGAGCGTGGAGGGAGGGCGGCATGGAAAGAGGGTTGCTAATGAGATATGGCGTTTGATTTTCTAAAAAAAAATATTTTTTTGTTAGTTATTATTGTTTAGACATTTTTCTATTATACTTTAGAGATTTTAAAATTTTCATTTAGATACTTTTTTAGACATTGAATCGTATACCATTATTTGAACATTTCTTTAAATATTTAGACACTTTTATATGTTGATTTGAACACTTTAATATATTTAGTCGAACACTTATTTTAATTATTTCAGACATTTATTTTTCTAAAGGTAACAAATTATTCAAAAGTCATTTAGTCAAACATTTTTATATATTTATTTAGAAATTTTTCAATATTCAATTAGATAATTTTACTTAGACACATTTACATTTTATTGCAGACACTTTTGTTGTTCAAAAGCAACAAGGACACGTTTAGAGGAAACGATCAAAAGCAAGATCCAATGGGTGATCAACAAGATTCGGTGAGTGACAACATAACCAGTGGGTGACGACGAGATCCAACGGGTGATGATGAGATCCGGCGAGTGACAATAAGATTCGGGAAACGATCAAAAGCAAGATTCGATAGGTGATTGACGAGATCCGACGGGTGACGATAAGATCCAAAGCCGAGT
This sequence comes from Aquilaria sinensis, assembly GCA_005392925.1. NCBI lineage: Eukaryota > Viridiplantae > Streptophyta > Magnoliopsida > Malvales > Thymelaeaceae > Aquilaria > Aquilaria sinensis. The sequence continues at coordinate 87,603 of SMDT01001146.1, read as the reverse complement.
AGTTGTGAGATCCGAAGCCAAATGATGACTATAAGATCTAAAGGCGATGACGGTTCATCGAAGGAGAAGACGGTGGCGACAGAAGTGAGTTTTCAAGAGTGATGGTGAGTTTTGGTTCAGTGGTAAATTAGTCAATTTATTTACTAGATTATGGGTTATTTATAGAGAATTAGGGTTAGATTAGTATGTCTAATTAGACATAGGTCTACAATATAATAACTAGTAGAAAATGGTTAAACTAATTTGGTAGGTATTAAATTAGTTTTTACGTTCTTAAGATAAATTGATGCTTTTGATTCTCAAATTAAATCCTAATTAATGTAGAATCCATTTGAATTAGCTTCATTTTTTCAGAAAAAAAAAACAAAAACAAAGAGATTTCCTAACTTAGTGCAAAATAAATACAAACTATTTTCTTGGTTTGTGAGAATAAGCAAATCTATATCGTATTGTGCTTCTTTGTTTAAATAAACTACACTCTTTTTCTCAAGTTTAGTATTAGTCAAAATGTTGACCCAAAGGTTTGAAAATATAATCCTACGATGCTAATTTTTTTTACATAGGTCTTATTTCATATTGCCATTTGCAATTAATATACGGTAAAGTTTAAAAAAAGCTATCTAAGGTAACTTTTTGGCCCATTTGGCATTATGTTTAAGCGTTAAAATTTTAAATACGCTATCTAAATATAGCTTTTAGCTTTTGTCTTCGACGGTTTGATTTTCATCATTAATAAATTATCTAAAACTCTAATGTTAGTTACAAAAACTGTCCCCAAATGAGTTTAAGCCAAACTTTTCAACTTCTTAGAAAAGTGTTATAATTGTAAATATCATTTCTTTAAATATAAGAATGTCTCTTTCACTAATTAAGTTGATAAAAAGTATGAAGTAAATCTATGGTTTCAAAGTTGGTATAAGATTTCAATCAAGATTGAAATGATTAGTTATAACTTTAATTTACCCCTTTTTTCCTACAGTACATGGCTTAACTTTCGCTAACAACTAGGGTTGAGCATGGGTTGGGTAAACTCGAAGTCGAAACCAAACCACCTCCATTGGGTTGGGTTGGGTAAAAATTGATCATGGTTCTCGGGTTGGTTCCACATATAGGAAAATCGACGGTTTTTGGGTTGGTTATGGAACCAATCCAAGATGGAACCGAACCCAACATATATATATGTATATATATATATATAATATATATTATAGTATTACTAATATATCTACACACACACACACACACACACACTTCTTTGAAGTATTATAATGGTTATTTTGTATTTTTATATTAAACTCTTAAACTGATGTTCCAAATTAAAACAGTATGGAAGTTGTAGGATCATTCACGAAATTTCTCTATATTCACTTAAATCACTTTGCTTTATAGACCCACCACTCCTAAGTTATTTTATTTTCGATCTTTTATTCCAGACTACTCTTTACGACACAATTATGATATTTTTTTCATTTGAGTCATGTAAAATTAAAAATTTATGACATCGACATATTTTAGGTTTTGATACTGAAGAAGATGGTCTTAAAGACTCAGTTTTCTATATTGAATGTCACACCAATATTGAAATTACTGGAATGAGATAAACTAGTTGAGATAAAAGATGCCCCACAAGCAACTCTTTTGAATCATTTTTGTAAGAACAACATGTTAAACACTTTTGAATGTATCTAAGTACGTATATTTAAATATTAATTTAATTGTATATTATGTTGAATATCTCATAAAACTGATTATGGATGTAGATTTATTGAATTTTGGTGTTGTTATAGGTATATGGTATAAACCGAAAAACCCGAGAACCAGAACCGAGAAACCCAGAACCATGATTTTGATTCTGTTCGGTTCTCGGTTCTTGGTTGGGTAGAAAAATTTTGGAATTGACGCCATTTTGGGTTGGTTCGGTTCCACCATAAAACTGAACCAACCCGACCTATGCTCACCCCTACTACCAACACAAACGACGCACACCATTTTATTAATAGGAATTAATAGTGCAATTTCAGCCTGTAAGTCTAATATGGCTTAAGGAAGGATAGAAGCCATTTTGCCCCAAATAGGAAAAATGTTAATCCCAAATAGGTCCTACAAGTACATATAATATCACATTTTGATCCTTAAAACTATAAAATGTACAACATATAACAGGTAAATTGCACCTATCGTCTCTAAACTATATCCAACATTGCTTAATCACCTTAAAACTATCAAATGTTACTTAATAGTCTCTAAACTATATCCAATGTTACTTAACCGTCCAGTCGTTCATCGTAGCTATTAAAAATGGGTGGAAAAATGATACGACAATTAATCTGGCATGAAAAAATGATGTGGCTACTGATATAGCACCACTTTTCCATCTATCCTTAACGGTATGGTGGACAGCAAGAAGAAATAGTAACAATTAAATAGTTTGAGAACGATTTGTGCAACATGGGATATAGTTTCGGGATGATTAAGCAACATAGGATATAGTTTAAGGACAACTGGTAAAGTTTACCCATATAGGACCAATCAACTAACATTTCATACTGAAGTTGCCAGTATGATTGATTATATGAGTCAATGTACAAGGAAAATTTTACTTCCCCCGCCCAATATTTTTTGCACCATTTGACTTTTTCACATAATTTGACTTGAATTTATTTATATTAGTGTTTGTTAGAAAAAATTTTAAAAAAATATATTTAGAAACTATATGTCTTGATTTATCATTCTTCTATAAAAATTCTTCATTTATATGCTAAAATGTTGAAAATAAAAAATCATACATTAATTGCTGAAAAATGAATGGTGCAAAGAATATGAGATGGAGGAAGTACATAATAATGTATTGGGTGTAAAAAATAGGTGATGGCTATAAATTTCTTTATTATTCTATTTGAGATGTAAATTGTAATACCACAATTTAATGTTTTACATAGTTTTTAAGAATTTTTCTCCTATCTAAGATAAAATCTAAATTGCACAACCTTACTAGCCTTGTTGTGTATATATTATGAAAAGGCAGATGACTTTAAAAACACACATTAAAAAACGCTATCTAATAATTAAGACAAATGATTACATGGAACTACCACTATTTCAGCTCCATCATCAGTAAGGGAACTAATGCCGTCATCATCAGTTTTCTTGCTTATTATTGTTGCTAACAAATTTCTGACTCATAAGGTGTATTGGTTAGGTGTGAAGGTTTCAAGTTTTGGGTCGGGTTCGGGTTGAAACTCAAAATAAACGGATAATTTCACAATTAAAAAATGCCAACCCGAATTGATCCAAAACAAAGAGAGAACCTGAACCGACCCTAACCCGAAACCTAAAAATATAGGGTTAGGGTTGGGTTAGGTCAGGTTTACCCAATACCCACCATTAGTAGCCTTTTCCTCCACCAACGATGACATGAAAAATGACGGAGGACAAGACAAAGGGCTAAACCAGAGGGCACGAAGGATGACGTAAAGGGTTGAACTAGATGCAGCTAAGAATGATGCAACAGACGAGGGCGGTAGGAGGGTGGGTAGTGAGGATGTTGCATGGGAAGGGCAACGTGACAACTACGCAGTGAAAGTGACAAGGATGGAGAACGTAAGACAAAGGAGGAATCAAGTCAGAGGGAGAGAACGCAGCAACAGGTCGAAGGGCCAATGATAGCAGAAAAATGAGGATGATAGACAACGGACAGTAGAGTGAGAGGACTAAGGGTGATAGACTCAATAAGAGAAAGGAATAAGAATGATGAATAGTACCTAGGCTAGGCAACAGGTAGTGTCACAACAAGTTGGAGGAGGCGAGGAGGTGAGCTTTGGGATTTGGGAACTTAGGTTTCAACATTTGGGATTTGGGAACAAGTGAACAACAGGGTTAGGGGTAACAATATGCTTAATGGGCTGGGCTAGATAGATAGATAGGTTTAGGTGTATTTTAGTTACTTAGTGGGTTAAGTAGATAGGTAGTTACTTAGTGGGCTTATTTTTCAGGTTAATTGGGTTAATTCAGGTTTAACTTGAACCAACTTGACTTTGGCCTCTTGTGATCGGGTTTGGTTTGGGCCAACCCGAATACTAGTTATTTTCTCCCCTGACTCGACTATAACTCAAAAAATTAAGTCGAGTGTCGGGTTAGGGTCTAAGTCTTTCACCCTAAGCCTAGGGCTGAAAATGGGCCGGGCTTTATTCGGGTAGCTCAAGCTCGAGCTCGAGTAAGAGATTTTCAAGTTGGGTATTTTCGAGCTCAAGCTCAAGCTAGAGCCGAAAATTGGGCTCGAGTTATTTTCGAGCCGAGCTCAAGCCAACACATATTTGGCCCTTTAGGCCATCGAGCTTAACAGGCTCAATATTTACATTATTGGGCCCTTCCCCTTAGTCCCAGCCCACTCCCCTTCGGCCTTCCCCTTAGTCCCAGCCCACTCCCCTTCGGCCTTCCCCTTAGTCCCCACTCTCTCTAGGCCTCTCCCAGACTCCAAAGTGGTAAACTCAGTGACCCATCACCCAGTCCCAATCTCTCAAGTCTCAACTCTCTCTGTCGGATTCAGATCAGCGCCTTCAGAATCTCAGATTCAGAGTTCAGATCAGAGACTCTCGTGTCTCGTCACTCTCCCCGTCGGCCGTCTCCCGAGTCCCAAGTCTTTCTCGACTCTCGACTCTCATCCCGGCTCTCCCCTGCCCTGACTCCCTACCCAGTCAGTTACTCGGCGTCAGCTACTCCCCTTGGCGACTCGGCTTTGGTAATTCCTATCCCTCGCCTTCGCACTTCGCAGTGGATTCCAATTCCCTTTCGTCTCCAACGGACCGACGCTTCCACTTTGTGACACTGACGTTTCAGAATCAGCACCACGCACAACACAATCAGTATTCATATTTGTATTTGAGCGTTGAGCACTTTCGAGCCGAGCTCAAGCCCAAAAAAACGGGCTCGGGTAGTGCCGAATTGTGATAGGGCCGAGCACGAGCCTGGCGAGCTCAGGCTCGGCCTGGCCCATTTTCAGCCCTACCTTAGCCTTGGCCATATATGGGTCAACCTATAATAATGAAGAAAGATAAAGACAATCTCTCAATAAGTCATTTTCAAGCAAATAACAAAAAAACTTATATGAGTAGGATAAATTAAAAACTAACTATTATATTTTTTACTTACCAAATGAAGTTGATTGAATTTAAAATTCACATATATAAGCTCTAAACTGATGTGCCTCAAAAAAAAAAAAAGGAAAACAACAATAGATTGGTAGATCCAATATAACCAAAAACTAATAGATGATCAGAACATATAAAAATTAGAAAAATTGGTATATATATATAAAGAGAAAGAGAGAGAAAAAGAGAAAGAGAGAGAAGGAAAGTTATTAATTTCAAACTTTAAAAAAGTATAATAGGAGGAATAACATAAATAAATTTCTTATATATGGAAGTTATATTTCTTACTTATATTTATGTACATAATAGTTAGAAGGTTGACTTTTCAAAATTAAATAGAGTTGATAATTTCCCTTTAATTTCTTCCATCTAAGAAAGTAAAAATTAACCTATTTAAATGCAAAATTAGTATAAAAAACTACAAATGATTTATTTTCAATCGCCCATTCAAGTGTAATTAAGTTAAATATGTTAATGCCCCAACTTGAATGCGTGTTTTTTGGGCCTCTCCTATCTGAGCACAAAATTAGTGTAATTTATTAAATCAATGCATTGACCATTCACAATTGATGTATTATGATGCAGTTTGTGAAATATAATCATACTTTGTATAGGGAAAATTACAAAAAATAAAAAACCCTGAGGTTTGGCCAAACCTTGTGTTTTAGCTCCCCATTTCAAATACCTACATTTTCACCCCTACCAACTTAACTTTATGATTCGCTGTTACAAAAGAAAAAAGAAAATAACTGATTTTATCGTCCTAACCTCTTTTCTTATAAACTTTGAACTCCAAATTTGTGCATCTAACAAAACTAAACCTGTCTTCTCTTTTCTTTGCAAACCGCCTTCACTGCCCCCACCCACCTTAACCTAGCCACAAACCCTCCACCTTCCTTCTCTTCTCTCCTCTCCTCTCCTCTCCTCTCCGTACCCGTCCCTCATCTCCCCTCCTCCGTCTCAATCACCTCAATTGCCATAGTTGCCTCCATCTCCTCCATTCCTCGATTCCCTGACGGCTCATCGATTCCCAGGTGGCTCCTTGATTTCCGACGACAAGCTTGATTCGCCAGCCATTTGCACCGTCCGACGAGCGGGCTCATCTGAAAGCGTCTCCGATTGAGGCGGGAGTACCGTGGCGACAGGTTTGCAGAGAACGGGCGAGCGAGTGAAGTAGAGAATGGGTGACAAGGAGGAGCAATGCTAAGTTTGGGTCTACCCCATCCGTTCAAATTGCTAGAAATCCCTTCCGTTAGAACACAATAAATCGCCATCCGTTCGACACCACCATCGAATCACCCACTGTTCGGATGCCGCATCGATTCTCTCGATTTTCTCCTCTTGGCTGCCATTGGAGTTGAATAAGGGGTAGACAACGACAGCCATGACAATGGGTGAGTCCGATTTATTTGGTTGTTGGTTTGCTCGATGAATTTCTAGGTTTCGGACGCGAGGAAATCAAGAAGGGCAAAAATAGGCGTTTTTATTAGATGCATAAGTCTGGGATTCAAATTTTTTAAGAAAGAAGGTTTGAAGGGCAAAATTAGTTATTTTCTTTTTTCTTTCATAACAACGCATCACGGAGTTAAGTGGGTAGGGAAAAAGTGTAGGTTTTTGAAATAGGAGTACAAAACATGAGGTTTAGCCAAACCTCAGGGGTTTTTTTTGTAATTTTTCCTTTCATATAAATAGGCATATTTGTTATGCAATTTGCCAAATATAATCATACTACAGTTCTCGTTGGCTTAAATTTCAGTGTAATTGGAATCTAATTAATCTTGAGTGTAACGACAATGCGAAATTGGTAATGCATTCCATTACGAAAGTTGACTTTTTTTCCATACCATTTTTCAGAATGTAATTAATGATAGAATGTTTAATTTTTGCAAATTAAAAGGATTAATAGTGTTAACAATTTCATTAAGTTTAATGATGGGTAAATTCAAATTACTTTTAGCGGAGACAGTTGTGCTGTGAAAGATTTAAAAACTGACATATGACATTTTTATCATGAACCGAATTAAGGAAAAGATACAACGCTCCCTTAAAAGTGTCTTACTTTATATATATTAGATGAGACAGGAATAACAAATAAACCACTTATATATATGAGTTGGTCTGAATCGATAACCCTTTTATTTTTTTTTTTAACTGAAGTAACAGTAGGATAGATTAGGGCTTTTCCAATACCCACTATTGTAGCAAAAAACAAAAAAAGCTACTATTAAATTCACTCACATAAAAATGTTGCAAGTCAGGTCACAAATACAGTGATGATACTGCAGCGATTTAAATTGTCACATCTTATGATGGTCCAATGGTGATTTATTATGCTAACGCCCATGCGACAACAATATATTGTTTACAACGTGGTTAAATTGCTTCTTTAGTCCATCAATTTTGTTCAATTGTTTGATTTGGTAATGATTTCCATTTTTCTTGCAATATAGGCAATTTTCACCTGCCTTATGGTTGAAATGGATGGATAACAAATAGTGCAACATTATTGATAGTTGTGATGACCCTCCTAGTTAACGACTGTCATTGAGCTGGTGAGTATAGTTTATTTTAGTGCTTTGACTTAAAATACTTCAAATTAGTATTTTATTAAGCAAGAAAGATAAGTTAAGTAAAGTAAAAATGAGTTCGTAAGTGTGTTTTGGCACATAAGAGTCATAAAGGTAAAATGGTGATTTTGACCCAAGTGAGTGGCATGACTATAATTATGATGAAATTATGGTCATGTAAGTTTTTGCTAATTAAATTAAGACCATAAATTATTATAGCTATTAGAAGAAAAAGTGTCTGAATTTACCCACCATTTGAAGAAAAAGTGCAAAAAAATTCATTAAGTATTCAAATGAGCCATTTATATCTTAAGTGGCTTAAAGTGTCTAAGGAGCCAAATGTGAGAGCCACAAAAATACTCTTTGAGACAAAGAAAGGAAGGTTTTGAGTGTGGATCTAGTGGCCCAATTGAAACAAAATAGAGTTTGAGGGCCAAGAGGCAAGAAAAAAAGAACTGAGCTTTAGTAAAGTTATTATGATATTTTAACAAAGAGTTGATAACTATGCTCATTTATTCCTTTCTGGATTTTTGTGGCTCTCTCTCTCTCTCTCTCTCTCTCTAGCAGTTTTGTCTACTACAAACCTCACAAATCCCACCAATTTTCAATAAATTTGAACGACCCAAAGTGAAATCAATAAACCTTTAGCTCATTCTTGGTGCATTAGATTTATTTGAGTTCTTTGTTGCATGTTTTGGGTATAAATCCTAAGGTAAGCTTCTTAGCTTGATTTAATCTAAATCTAAGTTGATTGAGTAGCTAAAAATGGTCTTGATTTCAAGTTTTTTGTGTCATATCACGTTATTTTTAGGTTTAGAACTCAAGAAAGCTAAGTTGAGCTCAAGTCTAATTATGAAGCTTGTGTTTTATTCTTGATTTGTAGCCAAATTTGAGGTAAAGGTTTAAGTTAATTTAGCTATAAAAATGCATATAAATATAATATTACATGTGGGAAAGAATTAGAAACAAGATCCATTTGGATTGGCTTTGGGGATTGAAAGATTTAGCAAGATTTGTGCAAGATAGCACAAGAGCACGAAGTGCTGAACAAATCATTAAGGACAAGTTGCCAATAGTGGGGATGCATCACCAAGGGTGCTCGAGGAGATCGGAGAGTTGTTGTCTTTGGTCACACCTTTGGTGCCATATTGCCAAAGCCCAAGCCCTTTAAGCTCAAGGCACCCTAAAAACATCTCAATATCTCGGTTATCATCTCTAGGTTATTCTAAGATATTTTGTAGCTTCAGTTAAGTCTAAAACTCATTGCTAAGTTAAGAGTTATGCATTATTTAAGTAGCAGCTAAGTAATATGGTTAAGGTAGGGTGACTAAAGGGGTTAAAGTGATGAAGTTGTTAAAGAAGTCCTAAGGGGATTAAGTTAGGTTTCGAAGTCTTCATTGGGCCAAGTGGGAGGTCTTGGACCTTCGAGCAATGAAGAAAAAACCTAAAAGGATACCAACTAAATCTTATGGTTTGGTAAGTAAGTCACTAAAGAGCTTTAAGCTAAGCTCCAAAAGCTTGGCAAGTTGGACTAAATAAGATGGCTACCTTACACAATAAGTTAAGATTTGAGATAAGGTGAAGACTTACTCTAGGACCTATAAATGGGACTTCAGGGAGGTAAAGGATTTAGGATACATAGGCCAATGTCTCAACTACGTCCATCGTTTGAGCTCATAGCAAGAATAGACACCTTGAGTGTACAAAGTCCCAAGGATTGTGTGTGTTGCATATCATACATCCATGCATTGCATATTTATTTTGTTTATTATTGTGTTGATTCTTGGTCGATTATTGCTTGTTTATATACCATATTTGCATGCTTGTTTATTATCTTCTTTGTAGGTACCCCAAGGCACCTTTTACTGAGTACAATCATGTATTCACTTCCTTAAGTTTGTTGTGCAGGTTCTAACACTAGGCCTAACAACTAGGTAGGAGTTGTGAGCTAAGTTTTTCTCTTTTTACAAGTACTTATTTACTTGAATCTTTGATATTCTAAAGTTGTTTGTGAGATAAGTTTTGTACTAATTAAGTGTTTATGGTTTTATAGTTAGAGTTTAAGTGTTGCACAAGGTCAACTGAGCACTTTGCACTTGCAGCTTGATAGCTCAAAGGTCAGAGCTTAAGTAGATTATCTTAGTAGTATTTTGCCTTGTATATATAGTACATTGTGTACTAAGACATTGCCTCTATTAGAATATATTGTGGTGTAAGACCATTGAGTTATTCTTGTGTGCATGCTAGTGTTAAAGAGTGTGCACTAACTATTACTTGAAGCTGAAGTAACTAGTGTTTTATTGACTTGGCACGTTTTAAGTATGTTTTAAAAGGAGTGCTTGAGCGGTGTTTTCTTTAATGGGTTTACTTAATTGATTTACATTGCTAGGATAAACACATGCATATCTTCTTGAAGGGTAGATTAAGTAATTAGTTGCATTTAAATTATTTTAATTTAACTACAAGTAATAGTTAGTCAATAGTATGTAACTAATTGGGATCGTGGCTCCTATGAGCCTACAAGTTAATTAATTTGGGACATTAAGACCCTACTTCATTACAATAGTCAAGATGAATGGTACAAGAATTGGAAATTAAAGATGAAAGTACAACATACCTTTGCATTTACTCAGAATGTCATCCAAGAAGAGAAAAAGGTTTGTCCACTTGCCTTCAATGTGGCAGCAAACATGGTAAAGCCAGTGCATTAGGTACCGTTTTGCTTTCATGAAGTGTCTACCACTAAAAAAATACATACAAATTCGTCTTTGGTTACTAAGAATTCATTTGCTGTCCATCCAAAGAAGCAACTAATGTTTTGGATTTTGATCATTCTAGCTATAATTTGGCCAATCCAGTCACTAATCAATTAAGTGCTTTGCTTTTCTTCTTCCTTTCAATATCTTCCAATCATCAAATTATCCACTCTACGTATGAAACCATATCTTTTTCCAACTTCACTCCCTCTAATATCGTAAAAAATCAATTACATTTCACATAGTTATATCAAATGTGCTCATACGTCAATATGCAGTTTATCATTTATGACAAGTGTATTAAGAAGGTAATTATTTCAAATCTAGAAATTCAAAAAAGGAATATAAAATTGATGCCAATAATTTTGGAATCTTAATAAGGGAGATTTCTTAGAACATGAATCGACAATAATAGGTCAAGATAATATTAACTTAGGATTACATAATAAAATTCTAGGATTGAACAATAGTAACTATAGATTTGACAATGTTTAGGTGAGGTAAATATGATCCCTATCCATTGTGTCCATATATGTTTGTATTCCGATACTACCATTTATAGTGAAAAAACAAGTTTAAGCATATCAATCTCATGTTCTAAAATATTAAAGATATGTAGAAATTAGAAACTAGATATGTACAAAAGAAGTAAAAGATCTATACAAATAATGTGTAACATAAATACAAATGAGATCACATATATGTTACTATTATATTCAATATTATTTACATGCTTTCCATAAAAAAACATAGGTGTAAATGCATCAAATCTCGCTTACTGTCAAAATTGGGGATATGTACAAATCAGATGACAAATATGTATGAAGCTCAATATATAAAGCAAGTGATAGAGATATATAAAATATGTGACACTTATATATATATAAGATCATAGATATGTTGCAGATATATTCAATCATTTATACAAGTTTATTGAGCCACCTTCCATTTTTCTAAATATATGTGGTTATGAATAAATATGCATGCACATGCATAGAAATATATAAACTTGTATGTAAGTTAATAAACTTTTGCATATAAATAATAGTGCATGTGATATTATTTGTATAAATGACTTTATTATTTTGTATATATATTATTATATGTTAGTATGATTATGCTTATTTGTCTTTACATATTATGCTTTCATATTAAAATTGTTCCTATCGTGTGTGTGTGTGTGTGTGTATAATTTCATTACACACACTATACAATGTCCAATTAAAGTTACCATTGTGTGATCCTGAGTAAGGAGGTTTCTTAGGCCCACCCAAATTGATGTACACCAAAGTTAACAAGTTTAATCCAGGATCATACAATAGAATTTTGGAATCAAACAATGGTAGCCCTGAATTGAACATGGATTAATAATAGAGTTACTATCATCCAATCTTAGAATTCCATTGTGTAATCCTAAGTTTTTATTTTCTAAACTTATTAAATTTGGTGTACACCCACCTAAGGTGAATATCATACTATATCCTCTCACCTATCAGAAAAAGAAACAACCTCATACCTTTTTGGAAAAGGACAATTTTTAGCCCTGAAATTTTTCTTTTTTTTTTCTTAAATTTTTAAATTTTCCAATTATGTAAATAGTTAATCATAAATTTTCTCATTATGTGGTTAATTGAGAGAAATAGAAAAATCAGAGTCTGAGATTAACTTGTTAATATTCTAATTTAAACTATTCGTCTACTATTTTCATGATAGTAAACTATGTAAATTATTAATTATTAATTTTTATAGATCGTGTTTCCATTCCTTAACTATCTTCCAGTAAACTTTAAAGGTTATGGATAAAAGCGGAAATAATTTAATGTTAGGAAATGAAAATAAAATGAAAAATACTCCATCTATTCTATTGTAGACGGAGTGTTTGGATTTCGCACGATGATTGAGAAAGTAAAAAAAGCTTATATATTATACCCTTCACTTTGTACATATAAATCAAGAAATATGAAAAAAAAAAATTGGATACTGAAATGATAGTTTGAAACATAACATGGTAAAGTAATTTACTAAATATGAAAATATTATTAAATTTTAAAAAAGGCTCAAAATAAAATATATTGTGTCATTTTTTAGATAGAGAAAGTAAAAGTTATTGATCGCCAATGCATTTTTCCCAATGTTAAAAAGTGCTAAAATGAGACTGTTCATTATTTCAAGGAAAAAAATTAATAAATCCATTTCTAACTAGTAGGTTACTCATCTATTTTTCTCTCTATGATTTCTTAATGCTTTCATTTACTTACAATGGCGAGCTAAAAACTTGAATAATGAAATATATTTTTTTAATATTCAAAAGCATTTCCAAGATATATATATATTAAGGAATGAGAGGATTTTGATGAATGTTGATGGGGAATCTGCTTGCCTCTTGAAACCTAGAGGTTATAATCTGTAATTAGTAGAAAATGACATACAATGCAACTGTTAAGTGTTGAACCCACTTTAGAGACCGGACTGTCAGTGCGCGGAGCCATTAGACTGCCACCTATGGATGTGAAGGGTGAAATTGATACATTGGGATAGTGATCTATGTATTAGGAAATATTGTAGAATAGTGTTGTGATTGAACATGACTTTAATGAATACTTATAGCTGAATTCCAAGGAAATTGTCGATATATGATCATTAGTGATTATTTTTTATATATAGCGATTATTTTCTCAACTTGTACCAATCAAAATTATAGTATCATGAAGTGTGAATGAGTGAAAATTCAGGTTAACGAGTCGGGTTCGGGTGAAAACCCAATTTTTGCAACTTTTTCCTAACCTAAAAAAACTAAACCTAAACTTACCCTAATTGTACGAAGAAACCAAACCGACCCTAACTCGACAAATTTCAGGTTAGGATCGAGTTTGGGTGGGTTGGCCCTTCCTCCTCCTTCGCTCACGTCTCTACTCTGTGTTCCTTTTCTCTGCCGCTGCTCCCTCCTCGCCGCAAGATCTTCCACCATGCCGCTTTGCCTTCGCCGCAAAGGAACGAAAGTCATAATCTATGATGAAAATGGCGGCCGAGAGTGGGAGAGTGACGGTCGAGGGAGAGATGCAAATGAGTGAAGGTAGAGAAAATGAGAGTGACGGCCAGGAGAAGGAGGCAAGGTGCGATTGTGCGAGACAGAGGCGGCCAATAAGGAGGCAAGGTGAGAGAAAGAAAGGCGGCCGAGAGAGGAAGGGAGGTGTGGTGAGAGAAAGAATCAAAAGAGGGAGGCCGATGGACAGAGAGAGGCAGTGGCAGCCGGCAGGGAAGAACAAATGTGAAATGCCAACAATGAAGAGAACTCTTAGGACTTAGGATTAGAAATATAAGAGTGGCTAAGTGAGTTGGGTTAGTCTAGGATAAGTGGACTGCATATGTTTTTATTATATAATGGGCTAGGGCCTAGGGGTTAGATAGGATGGAGTGTGTTGTTGTGGGCTGCACTGAGTATGAGAAATGACCCATAAACATATATAAAATTAGGTTATTTTGGGTCAACCCGACTCAACCTGATATTAGAGATCTTAGAATAGTATCAGATCAGGTTAGCCCGAACTCATGTTTTCCAGTCTTATAACTTGACCTTAACCCAAAAATTCAGGTCGAGTTAAGGTTTGAATTCGGGTTTCAGATTGAAACTTACACCCCCAAGTGCGAAGACTAGTCATTTTATTTTATTTTATTTTTGGCAAAAAGTAAATATGTTTTTTTTAAGTTGTGTGAGGAAAAACTTTATAAAAATTAATTACTTTATAAAAAATTTATTCAAATCATTGTTAGATAGATTATATTGGATTATACAGAATGAAAAGGTGTAAGATTTACAATAAATAATTATTTAAGTGATTAAATAAGTTTGTGCGTGATTTGTTCCACTTTCATGTGAAAGCTCATGCTATGATTGATTAAACAATGGTCCGTACCAAATGGATTTAACTCCAGGATTCAGTGCAAGGCCATCCTGTGGTTTTCCACTATTGTGTTTTAAAGTCTTTTTCATCAACATTCCTCTTACAATCTCTCTAATTTGTTACTTGCTTAGCGTTTCATTAAATTTATTCTACAGTTTTATAAAAAAAAATCAATAATAATTTTACAGTTCGTTTAGGACTACCTATGGCTAAATTTGCACTATTTGTTCTTAAATTATATTCTAAATTGCAAATTGACCCTACAGTGAGTAAAAGCAACAAATCTGCCCATAAACTAGTTTTTCGTTACAAGATTGCCCTTCTGTTTGCAGACACTCGTTAGCCGTCAGACTAGTAAATATAAAAGCTTATATTTGACATTTACCGGATATTTTTCTATACTATATTAAATGAACATATTTTTATTAAAAATGTATTTTATATAAAAAACTTTATCCAAAACAAACTTTATCATCTCGTGGCTAAAAGGCTAGAGAGATACAGAGATGGTCAATGATTTGAACCTCAACCTCCCAATTTTCTCATATTATATTATATTCTAATTACTGTTTTGGGTTACAGTTCCTTTCTACAGTTAACTATAGTGTGTTTCCGCTTTTGCCCCATGATGTTGGGCTGGGTTGCGGCCCGCTCTATCTCCTAACGTTTCCTTTTTTTTTTTATGTTGGACTGGGTTGCCACTTTTGGAAGGTTGATGAAATTTCTCAAAGGAAATAACTTTCTGAGGGTCTGTGTAACTATTCATCCACTTTCATACACGTTTCTTTTTTGTTAAATACGTTTCCAATCCCTATATTATTTCCATTTCCCATATTAGACTTTGAATTTCACCATCTTGACATTTTGGACCCTGAACTTAACAACTACTTAATTATATTGTTTTTGTTTGATCTCTTATTTTTTCTTTTTTAATGATGTATTTTTTTTCTAAACTAAAATATTGGTCATCATGATTTATTTATTTTTTTAGTGAAATAGAGCTTTTTTTTCTTAACTTTTCATAAATCAATTGTTAAACTCTTAATGTCTAAAATTTTTACATTTTCTCTTTTAGTCCCCAAACTACTTTTATTGTTGTTCTTCATTATTATTTTACCTAATATTGTAACATTATGTGACCGTTGCAACACGCAGACTTTTTATACCTCATAATACTCTAATACTGGTTCTTGTACCTTTTGGACCCTAAAAAAGTGAGCACTTCCCTTTTCTTTTACATATGAGTATCACCTAACCTTTATACATTCCCTTTTTTTAGTTTGTTATAGAATCGTACTTTATTTAGATTGTTTACATCTGCCAAGACTCCAGTTGATCACCTAAAAGAGATCCGCAAACATAAAGATACTCTTGCAACCAATGGTAGCTTTTAAGGACAGATTTGTTACGTGCTTTAGTTCTAGCACATAATTGGAGGTACTCATGAAATACTGAATACTGTATGAAATAATATTGAAACAATAAACACTGTAATGTATGTTGAACTTTACGAAACATAAACATCCAATATTTATTACTTTACAAAATATAAGAGTCCAATATTTTTTCAATAACAACTGACAATATAGCACTAGTTCATGGAAGTCCACTTCATTGGATGGGGCAGTTAGGAGTATGGTTTAATTCTCCAGAGGGTGGCTCAAGCAGAAATTTCTGGACTTCACATGCTGACTACTAGCAATTGGATAAGAAAAGTGGCAACTTGTTTGCAACATTTTCAGTAACAAAACCAGTCTTACCGTCTTCACAAAGAAGGCGATGCTGCAGAGAAATCAAATTCAACTCTTTGGTTGCCATATGAAGGTTTGATAAGACTTGTATTGCCATTAACACATCTGACTCGCATGAGACCTCGCCACATTAGAAAGATCTTTAACAACCGCAAAATGGTCTTAATGGAAAAGGTTGGAGCATCTTGAATAAGAAATTCTGAGGCCGATAAAAGGTATTGAGTTTGAAGGGGAACTTGCTTGCAAGAAATCCCCACTCGGTACTTGACCGCTCATCCAGAAAATTTGTTTCTGCCTGACAGTACGGGGGGGGATTACGAGAAAGCCCGACCTGGGTGACAAAAATCATTCTGAGAGCGAGGAGCAGAAGCAGAAATCGAAAAGCGTCACATTTTATTACTTAAAAATGAGAGCAAAAGCGGCAATCAAAAGTGCGACAACAACAAAGTAGAAAGATTACATCAGTAACTCAAGACCATGATTTTTAACAGCACCAATCCTAGACTTTTTCTGTCACTCAATTTATTACAAATACAAGGCTGAAGGTGAAACACCTGCTGTGTTAAACCTTAAAGTCTCAAACTGCAATTGGACCATTTTTGAATTTCCTTTTATGGAGAGTGCGACCACCACTCGAATTCTAACCAAAGCCAACAAAATGTTACTCTTCACCAACTCTAACTAGCTGGCAGGAACAATCATAGACGATTTCGTTAAACCCAAATCAGCCAAGCCAGTTGAACCGATCAAGCTGCCAAACAAATACCCCTTCGGGCTGATCATAACCCAACTCCTTTGCCAGCCAAAACTCAGTCAAACTAACCATGAACCGAAGATGAAATGTTTCTACTATTAAGGCCAGGGTTACTCTCAAGATTTTGAAAAGCGAAAAGCGGACTAAAGCGCTAAGGGTCTCAAAGCGCGAAGCGCATAGCGCATAGTGAAAGCACACGCTTTAATGAACTAAGGCGCTGCACTATAAATAAGCTATAGTGTATGTGAACTAGTTAATTCTAGGCATAGAATATATCAAAATCAACAACTGAATAGGTTTAACATCCCTAGAAAAACACAAAATCATCCATATAATGTGCCAAAATAGTAATAAAAGCATATAAATGCATGTAGACATTCTAGGTTTTTATTACTAAATAGGTTTAACATCCCTAAAAAGCACAAAATCATCTTCTAATGTGCTAAAATAGTAATTGCTAGGTTCTTTCAATAAATATTGGTTTCCCTTATTCGTTATTGTACAACTTTGTTTTAGGTTTTAAGATGCCTATATAAGGCTTCATATCTTATTTAGCTTTAGTTTTTAGATGAACTAAGAATTTGGTTTGCATCTTCCCTGGATTTTTTTCTTTTCTCCCTCTGGTCTGGTCCTCTTCTTCTTTCTTGCGTTCACTTTGGTTCTAGTTTCTGTTTGCTTCTACATCAGCTTGCCTCCTTCTCCACTTCTCCGTTTTTTTTCTTTCCTGGTACAAGCAACACCTTGTTTCCTCCACTTTCCCACCTCTGTTTTTTATTCCTACTCTTTGTTTCATCTCTTTTTTATTTCTCTCTCCCCCTCTTTAATTCTTTCAACTCACGTATGTTTCAATTCAACCCTAATTTTTTATTTTTTCAACCCGCCACCGCTTTCTTTAAGTGTAAGTTTAGATCAAATTATTTTATCTTTTTAAAAAAAAAAATTTAAACTTAACTAAAGCGATGCTTTGCTCTATGGACAAAGCGCGCGCTTCGGACGCTTAAAGCTCACTTTTTAAAAGACGCATTGCTTTCATCGCGAAAAGCGTCAAAGTCCTAACACTATGCGCTCTGCGCTTTTAGCGCGCTTTTAATAACCCTGGTTACTCTTGGCCATGGGATAGCATATCAAGAGATTACCGGACAACTGGATTTCAATATCCTGCTAAACGAGCACTTACAGTCATTGAAACTAAGTGTTGCTGACCCACCCAGTCAAAACAGGCTGGATCAGTTGACCCGGAACACAGCAACCAGGTCAATCAGCTGAGCCTAGTCCAAGATCGCACATTTCAAATTTCTGTAGAATAACAGAAAATTTCCGTTGCCATCCCTCATGCTGATCAACCTTTCGAATCCAAAAGGTTCACAGACGCAATCACGCAAATGACTTGCAGATTTGCTACCACACCTGCATGTTGAAAGTTCAAGAGCTAGGAAGTTCAACACTACCCCAATAACCAATTTGCCATAATCCATGCAGCATTAGTAACAAAGGAACATTTCCCTGACGAGACCAAACAACACAAGAAACTGATGTACGTCTACCCTCCAACATGCCAAAACTAAAACCAGTTGCACCTACAAAAGCAAACTCAACAGACAGGCTTGCGAGAACTAAAATGCCTCCCAATTGCTTAGTTTCCATCCAAACAAAAAAGTCGAAACTGAAGGAGGCAAGGCTTTAACCTACCAGAACAATGGACCCTCCACCGCCACAATCAAGGGTTGGAAACCCATGGCTCTTGGGGTAGCTTTTCTGAGCCAACTATCCTTTACCCTCCTATACTTGATTCAGATCTTATATACACTACAATGCATAACAGAACCGTACATTGAAAAGTAATCCATCAACATATATAAAATACTTGCTCTAAAAGAAGTTAACATTAAGGTTGTATTGGGAGGTTCTGGGATGTGCTTTCCCTCTCCATTTTGCTCATATCCAATGACACTGTAAACATCAAGCCAAAAACAATCTAGGAACTTAACAAGTAAATGAAACTTAACATGGCTCAACATGAAAAATAAGCACCTCTGTTCCTTCTATTTGTTTCTCTTTTCTTTTAGTTAGAATCCCATGTTATCTGCAAAACATCTTATTTGCCTCAAGCCTTATAATAGTTTTTTACAGAAAACCTACCATAGAAAGGAAACAAAATTCACACATTTTAAAGGAAAAGAACTGCTAAAAAGAATTTAAACCAACCAGACACACCCAACCCTAAATTAAAGGTATAACTAAGTACGATGATCGTTCAGACTGATACTCAATAACAAGTGCAAGAAAGAGTTTCATCAACTGAGCAGAATCTTTCACATTGATATTCTGTTTCACTAAATTGACAAGTCTATACAAACAGCATTAAATGCATTTGAACCATTATATTGACAGTCCCAGGAAATGGAACGAACTATAGGGCGCTCAGTCCAGAAATCACTTTTGTTCTCTTGAGCCAACTTATGCTCGGAGTAGATCTTCCTTTATTACCTAGTAATCACAAAATAGGATTCATAAGAGAGCCAATAGATCTAAGAAGATTTATCGTTTGTTTGTCAGAAAAAACAACTAATCTGCAAACGGTGTACCCATTTGAAAAAAAAGAATGCATAGGAACACAACTAGTCTTTACCATGTGGTAAATACCACGCAATAGCAGTAGTTATGCTGTAGCAGAGAAGTAGCTGTTCAACTACCAGTACCCTAAGCAACTTCCACAATCCTCATTATTGAGCAAGTAGTTATCATGAGGTCCATATACAGTGCCAAATCTGGAGAAGGCAACTTTTGCCAAACCAAAAGGCAAAATTATAAATAAAATAAATGGGTTCTCTTTGAAGGGCCCTATCCTGTCATTCCAAGATGGACAAGAAACCAAGATAACCTCCCATTCATAAGTTGGTTCAAGAGAACGAAATTGACTTCAGATTCAATCAGCCCGATTACCAAATCTATCTCTCTGGACCATAAAACACATGCAATTAATCAAGTAGAAGACAAAAACAATCGTCAACCTTTTAGATACTATTGAAAAACAATGGTTTAGCAGAAAATATCCAGACAGGTTGATATCTTACGTAATTAAATTAGTGAAATACATGCACTAGAAACAAAAGACAGGACTAGTTTGCTGGTCTCATGAATCGTATTCAATTCCATCCAAGTTTGATTTTAACAAACACAAAACTGTCGAACTTTATCAGTGTAAAACATGATTGGCAAAACATGATAGACAAGCTTAGCAATCTTCCTCCAATAGGCTTTTTAACATTTTCCCCCAAAAGAAAAAAATACAAGTGATTCACGCGTATAAATATTTGCTCACGCCAATAAAGAATGGAAACATCGCACCTGGATTGAGGTTCAAACCGAGGATCTGCACATGGCCTGCTCAACCAAGTCATCTAGTTGACAATATATTCATCTATCAATTGACCAGAAAGTTGACTTAGTACAATCTTGTATTAATGATACTGAACTACACCTGAACTTATAGTTCATATTCCAAATAAGCAAATACGAACTATTATCACATCTACCACTACAGGTCAGCAAACTCACAAAATAACTAAAAATAATACCATATAGAAATGTCAAAGCAAACAATACTAAAGACAGATAACAGCACAATATATGCAACAATGTCCATC
Source organism: Aquilaria sinensis (assembly GCA_005392925.1). Lineage (NCBI taxonomy): Eukaryota > Viridiplantae > Streptophyta > Magnoliopsida > Malvales > Thymelaeaceae > Aquilaria > Aquilaria sinensis. Next base: position 67,079 of record SMDT01001146.1, on the reverse strand, counting down.
CACATTCATCAGGAAAACATCAAATCAATTTCCCAACAAAGGGAAGTTGGTTATTACCAGATTTTCTAGCAGCGAGGTTTGCATAAAGTTGAACTCAATAGAAAAGCTCAGGGAATCTCATTTATCCACTCTGGCTGCCAGGAGAAACAGAGTACATTAAATGGTGAATGAAATGAAATACTCCCACTGATAACATATTCAACATAAATATAAAATCTGTTCAACATGAACCAAGATAAAAACTAGTAAAATGTTCAAGGGAGCTCATAAAGATTTAGCAGCCAATGCCCTTCTTTGCTTTGAGAGATTCAAGCGCTTTTTGCCTTAGCTCTATCTCAAGCTTCTTCTGCTCAGATTCGGCTTCTTCATCATTGCTTCGATGAGACTTCCTGACAGTGTGCTCACCATCAGAAATATCAGAATCATATCGATCCTTCATTTTCAGCTTCTCTGCACGTCGTTCTTCCCTCCTACGACGCCTCTCCTCTCGATGCCTGCGCCTTTCCTCCCTTCTCAATCTCTTTTCTTCCTTCTTCCTCCTCTTAGCCTCTTTCCTGTCATCTAGGTCACTGTCATAACTATCATCTGAAGACACTTCTTTCCTCCCAGATCTCTTATGCTTATGCTTACGCTTTCTTTTATGCTTATCACTTTCCTCTGATTCAGAATAAAAACTATTATTGTTACGATTAATCTTTTCAACCAGGAGAGATGCAGTTTCTGCTTCATTGTGTTCATCACTTCCTTGTGCATTATGTTTCTGAGGAATGTTCAACTCAGCAGATCCCTTCTCATCACTGTGTTTTGGTACAGATCCCTTCTCATCCACCACAGAATCCTGCACTGGTATTGATCTCTGTTTATCAGGGGTTCTTGGGCAAACGCCTTTGCCAGACAACTCTCTGCAAGCAATTAGCCGACAGGTAGATCTATAAATATGTCAAAATAGACTGCAATGAAGGATGAATTTGTATGACTTAAATGAAAATTAACTGAATTTGAATTTGAGAAAGTGAAATTATCGAATTTAACAAATATGCCTCTTTAGTTCAAGATCCTTAAATGCTTCAACAGATTTTCTTCCTCACAACTGAAAAAAGATTGTAACCACCCACCCTAGCACATTCAAGAAACAAAAGAAACAGATAACCTAACTTAACCACATTTGCATGCTAACAATAGCTAAACAAATCTCAGGTAATTCAGTGAGTTGTACTGAGAAATCATACCTAGATCTATTTGCTTCATCTTTGCTAAGTCTATGACTACTTTTATGGTCTTCGGGTTCTCTGCCTTTACGTTTCGGACTCAGGATGCCTTCCTGGGCCATTGGCTCCATCTTTTGCCGAACAGGACTTTCATGCAGACTGGCCAAAAACACATTCTCAAATGATTCACTAAAAATATAACATATTTTAAATGGAAAAGAAAAGTCAGAAAATTTTAATATTAGAATATAACTCAAAACAAATTTAGCAGAAATCTACCTTTCATCTTGACCAGCAGATCTTTCTTTAAACCGAGCACTTGAAGGCCGACGTGGTCCAGGAGACAAGTTGAGCATTCTGCACCACAGACAGTTATGTAGTTGGACTGCATTCTATGGAAGTTGCTCAAATTTAAAACAAAACTGCAGGGAAGAGTACCTGGGTGATCTACACTCCTTTGACGATATCTGTTTGATTGGTGAAAGGGAAGGTGATGGTGAAGAAGATCTGCCTTTTGCTGGAGAGATTGAATTCCTGCATCTAGAAGTAGGTGATATATGCCGCATATGAGATAAGGACCTGCGTGATTTTGATGGGGATCTTTGATACCTTTTTTGGGTAGAAGGTACTGGTCTACGGTCAGGCGATGTAACAGGTGAATCAGACCTACTGGCCGAGGGAAACCTACGTTGAATGAGTGGAGACACAATCGCTGGAGATATCCGGACAGGTGACACAGGTGATAAAGACTTACCAGGTGAGAAGGATTTAGAACTACGAACAGGGGATTGTGATCTACCTCTTTGATATGGAGATGATGGCCTACGATACTTGTAGGAAGGCCGTGGTCTATCACGCCGATAAGGGGAACTACAGCGACGAGCAGGATAAGGAGATCTACGGTGACGAGCAGTAGAAGGAGATCTATGGTGTCGAGCAAGGGAAGGCGACCTACGGTGTCGAACAGGGGAACGTGATCTACGGTAGTGAGTAGGGGATGGTGACATTCGGCGATCACGTGATAGTGATCTACGCTGGCGGGGAGAAGGCGGAGATCTACGCCAATACCAACGAGTAGGGGATGGAGATCTACGCCTGCGAGCAAGGGATGGTGATTGACGACGACGATAGGGAGATGGTGATCGACGACGACGAGATGGGGATGGCGATCTATGACGATAAGGAGAACGCAATTTTCGACGTGCAAGAGAAGGTGACCTGAAAGGTGAACGTGATCCTGATCTTCTAGAGAAAGATGATCTCCGTCTTGGAGGAGACAAAGAAGACCTAGGTAAATGCCTAGAACGAGGCGTGGTAGATCTCTTTCTAGGAGAACAATACACCCTGTCAGCAGAACCTGAACGTTGACGATGTTTCGATGATCTGGATACACTCCTTGACCTCCGCCGATCACTGTAAAATATCAGAAATCAAGCATATATGTTACTTGAGCATATACCATAACAGAACGACAATACAGCTGAAAAGAATCCAGTTATACATTTTATTGTAAGTTCAGATACATATAGGAACAACTTCCGTGATGTTCTAAGCTTGGCATTCCATCAAATAATAAATTTCAGTCAGATCCTTTATGAACAAAAACATACATAAAGACCTCAGGTTGCAGATATAATTGTGAGAAACATACAAATAATGAAATTTATAATCAAGTCCGATTAGCAGAAGCAAAGTGCTCACAGACCTAAAAGGTCACCCCTAAGCAAAACTACAAAACAGCATACCTTGCATAACTTCTGGAATTAGATAACGACTTGCTGATCGAATGAGATCGTGCCCTGCACAATATGAAACTCAGTATACTTAATGCATATTTTGTATTACATGAAGAAAAATATAATATGCAAGTGGCACTACTGACCGTGGGGAAGAATGAGAACGATCAGCTGAAGTTGATCGAGAACGCCTGTTTGCAGATTCATGGAAAATTAGTGCAATTTTAATTTTATAAGAAATAATTTTTTTGTTTATTCACGTGTATCCTGAACAAGCCTCTTCTCAGAAAAAGAAATGACCAATCGTGGAAGAAGGATAAAACAACAGATCCAACCTATTACCAAAAAACAAAAGTGTGCTGACACGCTTGTGAAAATTAAGATGCACCTACACACACAAGATGCAAAGGTATTACAACATAGACTGGGACTACATATATGCTTGCTGAAACTTAGTAGGACTACATATATTTGAAGCATGAAAATAGTCTAGAAGATCAGGAATCTCAGAAACAGGTCAATTAGAGGAATATTCATCTGTAGTATACTCTCAGATAAAAGTAGTCATCAGGCTGTCACATAGCAGGACTTACAATGCATAAATTTTCTATCAAATAAAATCAAACTGACAATAGATTGAGAGAGCAGTAGGTGAGGGTTACAGCACTCCTGCCTAAGTTAGTAATGATAGGTTTCATAGAGTATACATTAACCTTAGAAATCCTACGTGCCAATGCAAACCTGTCCTACTTCAATGGCTCCTAAATGCCAATTCAAACCTGCATAATTCAATACTCATGCTTATATGGAAGCAAAATAGTGGTTATCAAATAAAGGATGACCAGGGAGAGGTCCTAACTTAAACCTGGTTCAACTGAACATTTACATTTACATCTATCTGAAATAAAAAAGGCACTTTTCAATTAACCCGCTGAAGATGGATAACTGTCTTATTAGATAGGCTTTGAAAATCTGAAAGAAAAAAACACAAAGGTATGACAATGTTATCTATGCCATGGATATATGCTCATCTATTATACTCCTAACAAACAAAAGCTCTTGGCATAAAAGATCAAAATTCACTCCCCACCTCTTCCTTCTGAAACCATTCCTCATGTCAACATCTGCATCATCTACAGCCTTTTCACTTGACATCTTTGACCTTGGATGTTTTGGGGATTGCTCTACGTCAGAATCAAAGGCCTTTCTGTCAAACCCACCATCCTACAGTAGTTCGAGGTAAGGACATGAAACCAAATAATTGCAGAAGCTTGCTGAATGCCATAAGGAATGCAAGCGATTATTAAAATCAAAACCACCCAAACTAACATGTTACATGTCCAGCATGAAAAAGTTAGAATTACCATCTTCCTTTGTCTTTCTCGCTCAAATTCATTACTTTCCTTGTCCTTCTTCTGATGAATGTCTTTCACTAGCTTGTCATCTTCAGCCTACAAGCAGTCCCAATAAATTAAAGCAAGGGGAGAGAGAGAGAGAAAGAGAGAGAGAGAGAACACCTGTAGTAGTAACTCAAGTTTAAAAGATTCACCAAACCTTTTTCCTCCTCAAATCTTCGGCTTTGGCGTCCAAATCTTGTTGAGGGACACCACTTGCATTCTTCTGCGCACTAAGAAGACGTTCCCAGAGTTCTTTCATGAACTTTCCCGTGTTTTTTTCCATGAATCCAGTGAGTGCTATTTGAACTTCCTTCCCATTCACTTCCTGCATCAAAACCAGCAGATAACATCAATTACAAACTTAAACAATGCATAAAGCTCTCACAACACTTCACTTGGAATCATTCAATGAAAACAGTATGTAAATGCCATCTTTACCTTTCCCTCAAGAAGGCTGTAAATGAAGTTGATAAGAACTTCATCTTCAAACCCAAGTAGTTCAGTTACCCTCTTAGCAATCCACGGCCTAACAGCATCCATCTGGACTTTACTCATATCCACCTACAGTAAAACCAACAAAACATAACAACCAAACCACCAGCAGGAAGGCGTCAAAGACATGCAGAGTTGAAACGAACCAGATGCTCCAGTTCAGGAGCGAATTTCTGAGATTTCAGAAGCTTCGCTTGCTTGTTGGAGAACCGAGTGTCCTGATCAGCCGACGTACCCTAACACGAAAGACACGGAACCAACATCGATCATCAATTCTCGAATTCAGATGCGAAAACCAAAACAACACAAGCGAAAAGCGATTGGATCCAACTTACCCGAAAGAAGCCGCCGGACATTTTTGCAGGGTTTATGAAGCAATTGGACTCGGGATTACGAACGACGAATCGGGCTTCTACTTCGAGGACCGATTTCGAGGATGACGCCGGGAGATTTCTATATCAACTTCGGATTTTCTAAGCTCAGGGAAAAGTTCTGCGCCGAGCCTGCAGAAGGGTAAGATCTAGGGCTGCTCTATTACAAGTGAAAATGCAAACTTTCTCCCTGAGGTTTTAATGAAAACGCAAGTAAGGTGTTACACTTGTATTATGGGCTAAGTGACATAATACTTACTTCTACTTTGAGCCAATGCTACTGCTCTTGTTTTCATAACATTTTTACTTACTTAAATTATAAAAAGTGACACTTTCTCACTCTCGAGATGCTCTATGGCACTTAGATTATGGGAAGATAATTGCCCAAGACTCAAGAGACTATAAAAATGTAAAGGTAAATTCCAAAAAAAAAAAAACCCTGAAACTTAAGGTGTGCAAAATAATTTGAAATCTAAAAATTTGATTCAATTTGCCTTGCCCTGAACCTGAAAAGTCAGAAACCTATACACCTAAAAACTCAAGAATCCAATGCCTAGTCAAGTTAGGTTGAGATTTCAAATTTCAAAACCCATGGGTGCCCACCCTAATCCTTAAATTAAAAAATTATGCATTTTATTGTGGTACACATGCATTTTTATAGTAGTTATTAGAATTTACATGTACAAGTAATTATACATGCTGTCCTACCATTAATTCTCTCTCTCTCTCTATATATATATATATACACCAAGAGTTGATGCGATCACATCTCCAATTTCAGCCTTGTTCAATTCACACACAATGAACAAATTGAAGCACTACATGTCCCACTTTTAATTGTCTACCACCAAGAGGAAAAAGAAAGCATTGTTGAAGGAATAACGGGAATGCACTTGAGTAGAGCTCATACTTCATACTAGAGTGTTTTTCTCTTTTTTTGCCTACATAAAGAGCATAAGGATGCCTTGCCATGGTCTATAGAAGATATCAAGGGTATCAACCTTTTATTTGCATGCACAAAATCTTGATGGAAGAATCTTATTCTCCAACGGTGGAACATCAGCAAGAACTAAATCTAGCCATGAAGGAAGTTGTGAGAGTTGAGATACTAAAGCTCTTAAACATCGGCATCATCTATCCTATCTCCAACGGCCAATGGGTAAACCACATCCAATATTACTAAAGAGATGAGGTATGATTGTAGAAAAATTAAAATTGCAAGATCATTGTAATAAGAACTGTGATTGGTTGGCATGTGTGTATGGGCTACCAAAAACTCAACAAGACAACAAGGAAAGGTCGCTTTCCTCTTCCTTTCATTAATCAAATGTTTGATCCTTTGGCCAGGCATGATCCATTGATCCTATTGTTTCCATGATGGGTATTCCAGTTACAATCAAATTGGCATAACTTTGAAGAACCAAGAAAAACCACATTCACATATCTTTACAGTAACTTTGCTTCAAGAAGAATACTCTTTGACTCATGCAAAGCACTAGTCATTTTCCAACGATGCATGATAGTTTTTTTTTTTGGCACGGTGGAAAAAATCATAGAGATATTCATGAATGAATTTTCTATCTTTGGTTATTCTTATGATGATCATTTGCATAGTCTTACCGTAGTACTAAAATGATGCTAAAAAACTAATCTTGAGTTAAATTAGAAAAAATATCATTTCATGGTTACCTTTGTAAATGCCCTCGGCGACAAAGTTTCCTTTACAAGGGTTGAAGTTGGTATAGCTAAGACTCTTGCCATTGAGAAGTTGCCACCTCTTAAAAATGTAAAAGGAATCTGAAATTTCCTTGGCTATGCTGATTTCTACTAAAGATTCATTAAAAATTTCTCCAAAATTTTGAAGCCCTTATGCTTGTTGTTGGAGAAAAATGCAACTTTCAACTTTGATAAAGAATATTTAAACACCTTTGAGATCATCAAAGAAAAGTTAGTCACTACCCCTATTGTTGCATCACTAAACTGAAACCAAAAGTTTGAACTCATGTGATGTAAGTCACTATGTAGTCGGAGTAGTATTAGGCCAAATAAGGGACGAAATTTTTCAGCCATCTACTATTCAAGTGAAACCTTGGATCATGCTCCACAAAATTATTTCACAATGGAAAATAAATTACTAACAGTTACCTTGGTGATGACAATTGGGCAAGTTGGGTTTAGTTTGGGTTAAATCATTCAAGATATAGTTTAATTAAGTTATAATGAATTTAGATCCAAGTTGTTTAGGTCGTGTTATTTAGGTTTGGATTAACTTTGAGTTGAGTGGATTTTAGGTTTATGTGGGGTTCGAGTTCAATATAGGCTAGGGTAATTTTAGTCTCAAGTGACTTCAGATCATGTTATTTAAGTTTTAGGTTAGGTTTAGGTTAACCCATTAGGTTTATTTGGATTAAAGTCTTGTTTCGTTGAGTTTGAACATTGGTTAATTTCATGTTCGAATTATTCAAGTTAAAGGGTCAATTTTAGTGCAGGTCATCTTAGGTTTAGGTCACTGGCATTTCGGGCCTTTTTTGGGTTTCACTTATACCAAGTTTGAGTTTAAGTAAGGGTGGGTAAAGTTGGGTTTATGTTGTTGATTTTTCTAGTCAAATAAGGTTAAGTTATGTTTAGGTTTAGATGGGTTAGGCCAGGTCATTAGGTTGGATCCAATTTTGGCATCCCTAATTTACCTTACACAAATTTCTACCTTACATGGTGGGTTCAAAAATTATAGCATTTAAAGATCATGCAGCCATTTGTTATTTGTACAATAAGAAGAACAATAAACCAATGTTGATACGATGGATATGCTTTTCTAAGAATTTGATATTGAGATCAAAGACAAGAAATGCAGTGAAAATGTCATGGTGGATCATTATTCTCGGCTTAAACTAGAAGAAGAGCCTCATCCCTTACCCATTAAGAACACTTTTTCAAATGAATTTTTTTAGAGGTAAAGATTAGTTCTTTACTACCTCTAGATATTACATTCTTATTTAAGTATGTCATCTCATTTACTAATTGAGCTAGTGCACTAATCCTTTTGGGCCATCAAAAAGTAAAAATTTGAGTTGAAAGACGCTAGTTAAAAGCAACTCTTCCAACTAGATGAATTAAAAGAGCTTGGCTTTGATGCTTATGAATACTCCAAGTTATACAAGGAAAGAACAAAAATGTGGGCATGACACAAATTTTGACACAAACACATTTCTACTTAATTTAAGATTTCTTGAGTTCATTCTCATTATTAATTCATTCATTACTTGTGTGATTATCCCAAAATTGGTTAACTTAGGTAAAAGAAATTAAATAACATAGTCGTTAAGAAAGATTAATCACTCTTTCTCTATGGGATTGATACCTCGCTCACCGCATATCATTATAGACACTTATGGTTCTTGCCTCTAAAAGTCATTGTACCTTTTCTCTAATGAACTATTTTCTTTCAGGGGCTATATTCCTCTATTTCTACTTGATAGGCAAGGTTAAGGGGTTGACATAAAGCTTTTGAGATATAATTTTCACATTTTTTCTTTGTGCATCAGTCAGAAGCCATGCAAATAATTTATGTTAAGCTCACAAGAAATCAATAAATAAATTTCTTATATGTTCAAGTAAATCTTTTCTAGCTTAGTCACTTTGCCGATGACTAACTCTACCTCTTCGACTTTAGTTGACTAGGCTAGGTTAGGTTCTTAAACAATGGGAGCTTGGCCTCATCATTCCTTTTTTTAAATCGCACTTTTTCAACTGACCTTTCATTGATATTAAGGAAGAATCACCTTTAAGGCCTACCATGCAAGTTTTCCTTACTGAGGCCTAATCAATAAAGATGATGATGTCTCTCACAGAAGTCACAAAGGTCATGGTTAACCAATATACAGTAAATCTAATATGCATTTGAACCTAGGCGGGCTTCCTAACATTGTACATGAGGCATCCAAGATGAATAATCCATCATCTTGAAATCATGAATTAACTTTTTCTCATTGTTTATTGTCTCAGTAAGTATTAGGGGAAACTTAATTAGTGCAAGGGTATGTTACCTTTCCTTTTATTCTAAAGGTAGGGCTTAAAATGAGGGAGAAAACTTTTTACTCAATCCTAAGCTTCTCTAATAAATGTAAAAGCAAAACATTATTATTGGCCTATCATTAACATAAACCAAATTCATATCAAACTTATTGATATGGGTCATAACTAAAATAGCCATGTGTGGCATCATAACACGTGACCCTTCAACCTTAGTCAAAACATTTGCTTGGATCTTTAAATCCAACTAAACAGTTTTCTTGATTTACCTCTTATGTGAATAAGTGGACTCTCTTCTGATGATCATATGAATAACACCTGTTACTAGCCTTGATTCTGGATATTCTGCTTTCTGAAGATGAGAATGAGGCTTTTCTCTCATCTAGTTGCAATTAAGATACCGATCTTCATCACAACTACGGAGTTTAGCCTTTTACTCCTTGCATGACAATAGAATAATATGAACTTTAAAGATAATATTGGCATTACCATTGGTCATAAACTTCTCATTATGCAATGTGGATTCTAGAACTTGTTTTTGTTTTGTTGTATGTTTATGGCATGACAATATATTTATATTTTTACAGTTTAGTAAATGAAAATATTTATAATATGAACTTCCTAAAATAATTTAATGGCTATATTTTTTTCATCTTATTCTAAGAACTTTTTGGTAGAATCTTATAGTTTTAAGATTTTTTCATGACTTTACAACAATAGAACAACAAAAAAGATTTTAATTAGAAACCTTACATTGATAACATTGCAATTAACCATGAAAACTTCAGATAACGTTGGTTTTGATTAAATTAACTTGCTCGTTCATGTTTACTTATCATTTATGGAACCATGAGCCTTAATTAGTATGAAATATATGTTTGTTCTTTGAAGGCTTCATAAAAAAATGAATGGTTATGGACCAGTTTTTAAAGGAAAATATTTTAGTTGTTTAATTTTTCATTGTTTAAAAGCTTATTTTATAGTTCTAAGCATGTAGTATCCTTTTCTATTATCTCAAGGTAAGTACTTTGCTTTATAAGGCACATAGCAAAGCTAAGTTAGATTTATTAGCCAATTTTTCTAATATTTGTACTTGAACAATAATATGTGTCACATGATATAATTCATCTAAAAAATCATATGTTGTTTTTTATTGCACATAAAAAACAAAGCACAATTATACCACTAAGAAAGAATTGAAAAAGAGGAAAAAGAATGATGTTTATACTAAAACCTGAAATTGTCTCATTTTGCATATAACAAATAACTTGGAACAAAAAAGAAATACCATACATGAAAAATTTGCTTTCATCCTTTCTTTTACCCTGGTAAAAAAGATAGTTAAGAGTAAATGGCTGATGAAACATGTGAATTGTGATGTGTTTTTGACTGAAGACCGGTCATAATTTTAAAATAGTTATTGCAACTCAAATTAGGCTATCAAATTTTTAATTTAGGGAAACTAACCACTGCAAAAATAACTTCTTTTCTTCTCCACCTTACTTCATATTTATTTATATTTATCTTAAGCTCCTAACATCTGCAATAGCAATTCAAAGTTTATCAAATGCCTTTATTGTAGAAGAATTGATTAAGGTTACTTGTGACCCAAAAAAATGGAAGGCAATTGCCAGAACATATTCCAGGTGCAAGTGGTAATTGAGACAAAGGCAAGGTATTCAAAGGCTGGGAAACCACCCACAAGGCTACAAAAGTGGGCCCCAACAACCCTTCAACTCAACCAAGTGCCCTTGAGTAATGACGCACCATCGGTTGCCTCCTCTCCAACTACCATTTTGTTACTTTCACCGTTCATTTTGTCACCCAAGACATTAATGGATTCGGAGGAGTTTAGATTTCCAACGTGGAATGATGACGGGAAGAGTTGCAATGATAAGGAGGGTTGGCAACACCCTGTTGTGGGGACCTCAAATTTGTTTGCTTTGTTACAATCTAAATGTGTTCTTTTTCAAGATGGGCAGTAAACCTTAATTTCTTGGCTTACAAGTCTCTGTATCCTACATGGTAATGATGTATCGATATTATGTTTGTGATAGGATTGTTTAGTGCTTCTTTATTATTTTTCAAACTTTAGCTTGTAGGACTGGGTTTATAATATTATTTGAATTTTTCATTGTTATGTGTTCTTGGAAACGTAAATGGAAAATTTTATAATTAGGGTTTTAGTCAAGCTATAAATAAGATCTTTGTGTTTCATTTATTTTATCTTAGGGGAAAAAATTTTCATTTCATTTGATTCTCAACTTCTCTTTTTATGTAAAAAAAACTTACTTTACATTTTATTCAAAAGTTCTAGTGCCAACGACTCAACACCGATATTTGCTAGGGTGAAGGAAATATTTTAGAGGTGCAAAGCTTAGAATGTTTAAAGGAAAGTGTAACCTCTTTAGAGAAAAAGTCAGAATAAAAGAGGAAATTCATCTAGGTATGATTCTTATTAATGGAAAGGGAAACTTACAATTATCCATTGAGGTTTGCCCTAACCTATAATTTAACCCTTTTTTTTTTTAAATCTACACTTTACTCCCTATTTTTTTACACTATTCAATAACAATTTTTAAAATTATAATTTAAATTGTATGATAGTCATCTTCCAATAATCGATCTTTCCAATATTTTTTTATTAGAGAGTAACATAAACAATGATAAATAGAAAGAGGATCTAAGAAAAGAGGAAATGCTGTATCGACCACAGTTTTTCTATCCTCCAATATAGGTTTGTTTTAGTGGCTCTGGGATAAGGTTCTCTAAGAGGGTAATGTCCTCTAGGTGGGCTTTTAGTAGGCTTACTCTACTTTTTCGGTGTTGAGACAAGGTGCTTGGGCTTAGGATTAGGGTGTTCAATCCAATTTTTAAGTCTGTTGGGGTTTGGGGTTTCTTTCATCATCTTTTACTCTAAGATGATATCTGTGTCATTTGGTTTTATTAATAAAATCTCTCATTGCCATTAAAAAAAAAAGTCATATACATGTATCTCTCCCCTATCCATCTCTATAATCCACAATTTTCTAGATCACATCGAAGCTGTGGAACAATGGCTAAACAAATAAATGCTAAGTCAGAGCTTTTTTTTTTTGTCAAATTTTCTTCCAAAAGAAAATTTGTTCTTCTCAAGTCTAAACTACTCACTAATTAAGTTGATTTTCAGTCAATATTGTAAAATTAAAAAATAAAATTAACTAGCTTGGTTATAGTACTGTGGTAATTTTGTGCCATATGATTATTATACAGCAAACCATAATATATTGTGGCAAATTGACAAAAAAAATTGAGAGATGACACATATTCCTTTTACTATAAAATAGTCCCTCCCTCCCATTTTAATTGAAACGTATTCCTTTTTTGGGAAGTCCCAAAAAGGTTGAAACGTTTCCTCTTTTGGAAAGTTTAAACAATTAAATAATCCTTTTACACGAAACCCAATAAAGACTATTTTTTTCAATCTCCACTCAACCTTTTACTGCACAAAACCCAAAAAAGAATCTTTTTCTTTTTTAATCATTATTTAAACTTTTACCACATAAAAAATTAACACAAATTATATACACCTTAATCTCCGTGCCCAGTCAAATGTTTCATCTAATTTGGGGCGGAGGGAGTATCATGTTGTACTATAATATTTTACATAATATTCCAAATTTTGATGATATTAAGGGTAAACTAATGTTAATGTTGCTCAATAAGAAAAACATAAGTAAGATATCGTATGAAATTGTGGTACTTATAGACACATCTTTACAAATTTTCTAGATCTGCCACAAGGTCAAAGTGTAAGTTTCTTAATAGAAGGGGAAATTTGTAATTTTTCCAAACACCTCAGGATGGATTTGTTATTAGGTGAAAATTTTATTAAGAGCAAATAATTCCATTGTTGCATGAATAGATTTGGGACTTAAAAAAATCACAAAAATTCAAGGCTCAAACTGTAAAGTAAAAGAAAAAACATTTCCACACATTTAGCTTGAACAAAATGTTATATATACATATATACGTATATAGACTCCATAAAAATTTATAAAATGACTCCACTAGTTTTATAAAACAAACAAAAGAAATATTGTGTTGAAATTATTATTTTCATAGAAGATTTAAATTTAATCTTTTTATACTTAGAAAAAAGTAGTATAATGAGCGAGACTATTCATAAAGAGCCTTTCTAGTTGCCTCATGGCTTGTTAGGCAACAATTCTAAATATTGCCATACACGTACTGGAGTCGAGTTTAGATATAGGAGTAATAACATTATAGATTAAATAAGTTAGGGGCAATTGAATCAGTCTGTTGCCACTGATAAGCAAAAAAGTATTAAGACAATCAGTGAGAATAGTAATATGCTGATGGTTTGAGTGGACTAGCCACCAGCAAGCTTGGATGATTACATGGAGTTCTACCATCAATGAAGAAGTTATCATATTTGAGTTGCCTCTTATGGGAAGTTTAGGAAGGCCTAACGAAGATAAAACAACAACTCCAAAGCCACTAATTTTTCTAAGCACTGTCAGTGAAGACAATTGTAGGTTTTTTGGAACATTCCCGTTGCCCTAATTTCTCACCATGAGCTTAGGATAATCATGTTTAAGCTGGAGATGGCATAGCTTCATGGGTGCCGTTTAATTAAGTACATCCAATTCTTGGTCACACATAAATAGAACATGGGTAGGATTCTAAGTAGCTTGACCAAATATGATGTTATTCTTATTTAACCAAATGTTCCATGCAATAGCTGCAACCAGAATAAAGTCATTAGAACGATGAAAAGTTGTATTTTGAGTCACTAATAGTGATGACAACCATGATCGAGTGGAATTTCCTTATTTAGGGATCTAAATTTGTGACGTGTGACTCCAAACAAAAAGATATGTATGCCAATGAAGAACAAGGTGATAAGTAGTTTCCTCTTGTTGGCAAAGCATTGGCACGACATTTCCAAAGAAAAAGTTTTATTTTCTTAGGAAGTTGGTATGCTCAAGTGAACTTGAGTAACTTCGACCATTGTGTTAAAACCAAAATTTCTTAGCTACTTAATTTAATCTTCTTAGTTTTTGCTATAGCATGAGTGGAATTGGCCATCTAAAGAGCCAATGTAGACTATTTTATCAACAGGGGCAACATACATGGTCAGATAAATAGAAATGATACTTCTGACCACCTTTTTTGGAAATATTGATTGAATACGGTTGATGGTCCACCCTATTCCATTAGGATAAATGAGATCGTTCACCTTTTGAACCATTGGAAACTTAATTTCATTACCAAACAAACCTAATCGGTTAAGAGGCCACTTGAGAATCCAATTATCATTCCAAATATTAATATTTGTGTCCATGCCACCTTGCCACCTAGTTGACAATAATAAAAGTTCCTGACCGTAGATCAAGCTTTTTCTTATATATGTGGGAGATGACCCTTTTGAAGCACCTTATAACGAGCCAGTTTTTGCATGCTTTGCTGATATTACCCTTTTTGAAAAAGAATCAGTGGCATTGGAGGTACACCAAAAAGTATTTGCTAGTAATACCTATGACAACCTAAGTTCAGAACCGATTCACGGAACACCCACCTACACTATATGGGTGAAGCGTTAGGTGATCAAGCCTTAAAACTTAGAGTCACATATACACATCATAAATCACACAGATTTTTTATGTGAGATATGAGGTGTCAAAATTTCCCCCATTTGTACCCAGTGTCCTTTTTGGGCCATAAATAGATCCAGAATCATGAGCTCGATAAGTGATGGATATGAACCATATTTGGAATAAACTTAATAGAATCGAACTTCATCCCATACAAAATCAAAAGTACCGCCCACACTATTATGAAATCAGGTTGGCTCTGATACTTTTTGTGATGACCAAAGTCTAGAATCGGTCTACGGAATACCCACCCACACCACATGAGTTATTCTTTGTGAAAAGGGTTAGTGTTAGGTGTTCAAACTTTGAAATTTAGAGTCATATGTACATATCAGAAATCACAAACTTCCCATGTAGGATATAGGGTATCAAAATCACCCCCACTTATATGTCTAACGTCCTTGTTAGGCCACAAACAGACTTAGAATTGTGAGCCAAATAGGTGATGTAACAACACCAAAATTTTATTAAATATAGCACAAAGTTTAAGAAAAAAAATTCTTTGAAGTTCAGTGGGTCATTAAATGGTAAAAGAAGGAAAATAAAAAAAAATTAAAAGAGAAAAGATAAGGAAAGAATGTGGGGAAGATAAAAAGTAAAAAAAAAATGGTAGATTACATAAATAAAAAGGTAATAATGTGAAACAAAAAAGGAAAAAGAAACAAGGATTTTGAAGCCTAATAGGATTTTGGTGCCTGTTACATAGAAGAGAAAATAAAAAGGAAAAAAAAATAAGAGTGAATAGAATAAAAAAAGGTTGCTGAATTTGCTTAGGGATTAAATGAGTTCGGCTATGTATATATAGAGAGAGAAAAAAAATTGTTTAAAGGAGGGAAGAAAAAAAAATATGGTTTGAGTATTTCTCTAACTTTTTTTTATATGGTTGCTGCTTTGCTTTGAAGAAGTAGAAGAAGTAACAATTAATTGGTGATTAAGAGGGAAACATTTGTGAATTTTCTCTTTAATTGGAAAATCTTTGGTGAGTAATTGTTAATTATTTTTAATACATATCTTAGTTATTTTTAGAATTTGAAGAGTGATTTATGTTGATGATTTAATTAAATATAATTTATTTGGTACATTAAAAAAGATAGTTAATGATTGGGATTGTTTAGGATGAACGTATAAACAAGTTTAGTGAGGTTTTGGCTAGACATGGTAGTGATTCGCAAGCAGCTTATACGCGTTAACCCTAACTTTAATTATTGTTCTGTTCTAATCCTAACTTACATTTTTTCAGTAGTATGTCCATAATGTCAATAAAATGTCTCATTTTGGCCTTTTTTTTTTTTATGGAAAACATTAAGTTAGATGAAAAATACCACAACAACATATGTTTGTAGGGAAAAACACTAAATTTAACCCTTTGTTAAACACACCTTGAAACTTTTTCATCTAGTAAAAACCTCCTTAAAACGTTTGAAGCCTTTGGCCTCCTATTCTCCGCTATTCTCAGCATCCTTTTCCGCGCCACCATATCCCACCTCTCAAGCCACAAGCCCCCACCATTTGACCACCTTTCTTCTATACTCTCTGACCTCCTCTTCCTCTCCCACCTAACCAATCCCCTCCTCTTACCGCATCCACATGTGGGTTATGTCAGGTCTAACACCATGATGAAGTGCCCATCATCTTCACTGTCTAGTCCCTCTTTTCCACCAAGAACCTTCAGTCTTTCCTCAATGCCAACAATCTTCCTTTTTCTACCCCTACCATTTGCAATTGTTAATTCAAACATTTTGCAGAAAAATTTTCCAATCTAACTTTAAATTTTTATTAGTTTCTTCACCGAAAAGTAAAAAGAAATGGAGGAAACCATGTCATAACTACAGGACAACCAAAGGTGACGAAATTGAAAGTAGTTTTTTTACCTTGCATAGTCAACATAGGACAAGGAAATTCATCATTAGCAAGCTTTATGATTTTAGGCAAAGGAGCTGAGTGCAGTGCCACTCCAAACTGCATCCCAACAAGCCAATTGCAGTTGGGTCATGTCTGCAACAATCTTGGTTATTGTCTTAAGGTCAATCATTGGATGCCAAAGAGGTCGGATTGGGTAAGTGGGAAAGGTGGAGGAGTTCGAAGAGGATAGAGGAAGGATTGGTCAGATGGTGAGGGCTGGTGGCGAGAGAAGTAGGACAACGCGACATGGAGAAAGATGTCGAGAATGGCCGAGAATGAAGGTTAGAGGGTAGAACATTTTAAGGAGATTTTTGTTAGATAAAAAAGTTTCAAAAAGTGTTTGGCTAAGGATTTAGTTTTCAAGGGTTAAAACTAGCGTTTTCCCTTATTAACATATACTAACGTGACATTTTCCATTCAACTAAATGTTCTCTATTCAAAAAAGAGCGAAAATGAAACATTTTGTTGACATTAAAGACACGCTACGAATAAAATGCAGGTTGGGGTTAGAACAAGAATAATAATTAATGGTTAGAGTTAATGTTCGTAATTAACCCTAAGTTGTAGTAAGGCTGTGATGAAGAAGATGAGTTTATGTTTAGCAAAATTAGTCTAACAACGATGTAGGTCCTTAGGTATGGAGGTGGGTTTCTCGAGATCCTAAGGGGAAATGACATATTTGGTCCTCTAACTTTTTCAAATTTGACATATCACTTCTATAATTTGTCAAGTTGCTAAACGAGTCCTTTAACATTAAAATTGTTAGCTCTGTTAGTCCTACAACTTGTTTGGTTGACAAAAGTGCTAACATGGCACTTAATGATGTTTATTTCAGTGACTAAACTAACACTTTTCAAGCCTTATTTGCTTACTTGATTTTTTTTTTCAAAATTTAAGCACCTTACTTGTTCTTTTCTCATCCCTCTTCATCGTCTCCTACCTTTGCTGCTTCATCCCTTCCCAACCTTTGCCTGCTACCACTGGTAATGGAATCATCCTTTACCCTGTGTCCTCTTCACTGCCTCTTTTTTTTTCTCTCCCTCGTTTTTTCACTTTTTCTTTCAATGATTGAAGCAAATTTGCTACCACTCTCAAATCCAACCTTGATTGTGAGAATTCTGATTGAGAATCTCTCCTTGCCTTATTCTTGCCATATTTCTGCCACAGCTATACATTCTAAGGCTCACCGTGACTAGACCTAAAATATCCATCATTGCTGACCGCACCAAGGCTCGTCACCATTGGACCTAGAATTTTTGCCACCATTGAACACCGATGATGAGGTACAACATTTCAACTTAGATAACCTCCCTGATAATCTCTTCTCTGAGTTCAAAAAAGCAGTGGTGTCCTCGTTTTTGCATGCCTCCTACAACTACCAAATTAAGTCAAGGAACTAAATGTTGCACTAAATGTTTTAGTTGTTGTATTTTTCTTAGATTTAAGACTGAATTTCCGTAGGAAATAGGCTTTGAACTAGTTGGTTCTTTGAAGGATAAGATCATAAAATACACCTAGATATTCGAAGAAATATCCATGTGGGCCGAATTGGTTGAGGGAGAACATAACTGATTTTAGTGGAAGTTAAAAGTTAGAATTAGTAATTGAAAAAAATTTGACCACTAAAGTTGTTATTTTAAGTTTATTTTAATATTATTTAATGCGTATCAGCATTTTCATCCGAGTTAAAGGTGAAATTAATAGAAAGTATCAAATTTGGATGCGCTATATAAGTTTATATAGATTGATAGGACAAATCTAAAGTTTTGATACACATTTAATATATGAAAATAGGATAGGATACTCCCGATAGGACAAATATAAAGTTTGTTGTGATATATGTTTTGGACTATATTGTTGTTAGTTTGAATTAAAATTGTTTTTTACTCAATTTGTAATTTGTTGTCAATTGATGGTTCATTTTCCAGTCTTATAATTTTTTCAATTTTTTTTTGTCATTTTCTGTCTTATAAATTTTTCAAATTTCTTAAGTTAGTTCTAAAATTATTCAAGTTACCAAATAAGTCCTAAAATTAGTCGAATTGCCAAATGAGTCCTAAAATTATGATTGGAGTGATTAAGAGTTGATAACCATCAAATTTTGAAATTTTTTTCAAGTAAGTAACTAAGGTCTGAAAATGTTAGTTTAGTCACTGAAATAAAACGGCATTAAGTACCATATTAGCACTTCCAGTAGCCAAACAAGTTGTAGGACTAATAGAGCTAACAGTTTTAACATTAGAGAATCTGTTTGTCAATTTAACAAATTATATGATTAATATGGCAAATTTGGAAAAGTTAGATGACCAAAAATATCCTTTCCCCATATCCTAAGGTTTAAAATTTTCCTCCATCCATTTCACAAAAATTGTCCATTTTACTTTTCACATCAAGTAATTTATGATTTTATTTCTTTCAAAATTTATTATAAAAATATGAATATTTTATATGAAAATAAAACCTCAAAGATTATAGTTTCTAAATATCATTTTTATGAAATTTTTTTCAATACATATTAATATGAATATGTTCAAGTCAAACTTAAGTAAAAAAAGGTAACATGGTCAATTAATGTGAAACGGAGAGAGTATAATTTAGTCTTTCAAGTGTGAGACTGAAACAGATAATCGTGTTAATAATGATATGAGCCCTTAAGGCTTTAACACTAATTCAATGATAATGAGTTCTTAGGTTTTAGAAATATTTGTTTAGACATTGATGGAGAATAATTTTGTGTTATTTGTCAATTTTTTTTAGTTTTGATTTAGGCTTTTTATAATTATTGTAGGTGACTTAAACAATTATTTTAGGAGTTAGAAATTTGCAGTCTGAGGTAAGTGGCCGTCCACCATTCTAAATTTGAATTATTATTTTGTTATCCACTTTGTTGATTTTAAAGTATTGAATTATATTGAATTTTAATTATATTAAGCTTTGGTTTTAAAGTAGAATAATTTGATCTTTGGACTTTTTGTCTTGATTTCACCTTTATTATTTAAGAGTTTATTCTAAAGTTTTATGGTTTAAATATATTTGAAAGAATTACATATGTATTATCTATGTTTCTAAATATGTAAGTTATGTTTCAATGATTATGGGATTAAGTATGTTTTACTTGTGTTTTTATATCAATATGATTTTATGATTTTTATGAACTTTCTAGTTCCAAGTATTTGATTCATATTTATTTTGCTACATATGTTAAATAGTTTAGGTATTGAATATCCAAATTAATTAGATTCTTTGTACTTTTGGCATTTGAAATATGTTTCATTATTCTTATTTTTATGTCATGAATTATTTATTATCAAAATTAGCTTAAATTATTATATCTATTGATTTCAAGTATGTCTCAAGTATATTCTATCTTAGATTCATAACAAGATTTCATGGCTATACAAAATTGATATTTTGAATATATTTTGACTTTGTTTTGGTGGATGTTGGTTATGTACCCCAACAAGTATAGATTTGGACCCTCCCTATAAGGTATTTTATTTTGTTCTATTTCGTAGTGTATTGTTTTTAGAACTAATCCCTCTGAGCGCTCGATTGATAGTGATTCTTTGTTAGTTCTGGACATACTACAATGGTTTGAATATAGTCACAATAATCGCCCCACCCACTACGCTTTGAATCTCTGTTCTGTCAGTATGATTTGAAATGCTCTATTTTGGTTAATGATTTTTATTACAAATTATTATCTGTTGTGGTCTCATAATTGCTATTTCAATGATTATCTTCGAACTCTTCAAATATTTTTTGTGTGGCGTTTATGTTATTATATTGTAAGAATTACTTTTGCTTGATCCTTTTGTTATACATTTTGTGAACTATTTTTTTGTTTTATATTAGGAACTATCATGTTTTATTATCTATTTTAAATTACTCTATTTTAACTAATGATTTCAAGTATGAATTTCACCTTTGTTTTTTTTTCATAGTTTATGATAAAGATAATTGTATTTGTTTTTGACACTTAAATGATTTTTTGATTTTTATGAGTATGACTTTCCTACAAATGATTATTCTAACATATTTATATGTTTATTATTTTTTTATTAATATTGAATTTATGATATTTTCAATAAGATTGTTTTTTTGTTCAATCTCTATGTTATACATTTTATGAATTATTTTTATGTTTTATGGAATGGTGGACAACCCGCCATTTACTAGGCATTTGTGCTTACCCCTCTTCTCCTACTCAGGTAGATAATAAGAAATAAAAGGTTAGCTAATTAGGAAGTGACTATAAGAGCTCAAGATTTAAGGTAATAATAAAATAAGATTTAATATATGACATATGTTTAGAGATTTTGTACAAGATTTTAAGTAGTAATTGCTCTGTTACTCGATGCCAAATGACAAGTAATACGTTTAGTTTATAAGTTTTGGTTATTTCAATTTATTTAGAATATTTGTAGCCTTGTATGTTTGAGGAAATTTATTACTCTGAGTGCGCAGCGTGTCATTGTCCTGAAACTCCTAAGGCAGGTTTTAGGGCATGAAAAAACCTAGTTCAATAATCTCATATCTCAAAGACCAAGCCCATCAAGATCTTTTGGCAGTGAAAATGTAAGGCGATTGCAGAAGTTAATCCCTTTCTTATTAGGGGACCCATTTAAGCAAAAAACGCACCATTAGCCTTCAAAATTTTACCTGAAAAGTGTAACTTGTACTTTAAGCATTGACATTATCAAAGTGGGCAGTGATGCAACAGAGCTTTGAATAAGAGTAAGCCGATCAGATGGGTTTAAGAGATTCCATCTCCAAGAGGATAGACGACTTTAAACTCTTTCCCAAAAAAAGTTGAATGATTTCATCCTGGAATAATCCATGTCAAAAGGGATGTCAAGATACTTTAACACTTGATTGTTATATTGGAATGAAATAATATGCCTAAAAGTATGTCACAACCTCAAAGGGATAATTTTACCAAACATCCACTTAGCTTGAAGACCTAGAAAATACCCTATTGCTTAAAGATGACCTAAGTAAGATAAGAATGCTTTAGCAAATAAAATGAATAGATAAGGTGAAAGTGGGTTGTCTTGTTTAATCCCAATTGACAGTGTAAACCACTCAATTGCATAACCATTAACTAATACACAATAGGATACGGTCAAACTTACATTGCATTATAAGATTGACCACTTTGTTGGAAATCCCACTTGCTCATGCACCCCATTGAATGAAGCTCTAATGGGGATTATCATAAGCTTTTTATATATCGAACTTTAAAGTTTCTTTAAATGCACGCTAGACTACTCTTCTTTGATGTATTAGAAATAGCCCTAAAGAGTTCTTGTGCAACAATCACATTGTCCTGAATTGCTCATCTTGAAACAAAAGCATTTTGAGTATCTGATATAAGGAAGTTCATGATTGGACAGAGCCGGTTGACCAACACTTTAGCAATGATTTTATATAGACATTGTTTAGGTTGATAAGACGAAAGTCATCAATGGTCTAAGGCTGTTGTACCGTGGGGATGAGTGAGATATATGTTTTGTTAATTATTTCAGTATAACTCCATCTTGAAGGATTGGTAGAACTGTTTGCTTAGACAAATGTACCAACTAAGTTTCAATTTTCCTTGAAGAAAGTAGCTTGGAAACCATTTGGACCTGGCAATTTATGGCTGCCAATTTGGAATAAGGTATTTCTGACTTTCACCGGAGTAAAAGGTTTATCCAACTCCATGATTTGGGTGCTTAAAAGTTTCTGTGGCATAAAACTACAGAAACTTTAGAAGTCAATTAAAATCTCATACTTTCCACAGTAAAAATTTTAGAGTGGGGAGGCTTAGAGCCTTACCCAAGACAGAGCTCAAACTTTCTGAAAGTGAAAAAAAAAATATGTGGTTGGAGGCTTAAAGCCCTATCAAAAAATTTCAGCTTTGTTACACAGAGCCATTTGCAAAAATACCTTCAATCTACTTTTTTTTTTTTTTAAATTTTGTCAAGTTAATTTTAAGACAATCTACTTCAACACTTTGCACTGGGGCCTACTGGCATGTTGGGGTCGACTTAAGACTTTTTTGTTGCTTCGAATGAGTGCTCCTATCAATTTACAAAATGTTCGTCTTCGTATCCTAGTCCACTTGGCTCTGTCCTCTCACGTTGTTGGTCCGAGTTTGAGGTACTGCTTCCATTTTTTATCTCCTCAAACCCTCAATTTTAATAATAATAATAGATAGACAATTTTCGATAAATTTTTTTTTTACAAAGGCTCAAAACAAATCAATTTACAAAGCTTAAACTATACTTTCTCTCCAAAATTCTAGTAGTAATCAAAATTTTTACTACCATGGTTTTTTTTTTCTCTTGGCCAACACCACCATAGTGTTAGAAATCTACTCTTGCCTCATGTATTTTTTATATATCTAACATTAACATTTAAAATCAGAACTTAAATATCCAATAATATATTCTTGTAAATTCAAATTAATTACAATTTTATTTTTTAAGCTAGAGGACAAATTAAGCTATGGAAGATAGTTATTTTGTCCTACATGTTTTCTTTTTGTTAGTCAGAATATGTTACAGGTACAATGTATTAGAAGATGTTATCTGTTCCATGAAATCTGGGTAAATTGCACGCATTACCTCCAACCTTTTAATTCTGTTTCTGTTCTAACCCCAACCTTCATTTTGTTCGTTGCACCTCTCTAATGTGGCTAAAACGTTCCATTTTGAACCTCTTTTGGATGGAATCCGTTATATTGGATGGAAAATGACACGTCAACATAAGATTGTAGGGGAAAATGTTTGTTTTAACCCTTATAAACATTTTCATTGCCAAAAAAAGCCATAAAATTTTCAAATCTCCCTCTCCCTCCTTCCCAACGGTGCCATCTCCGGTGGCCCCATCTTCAGCCTTCCTCTCCTTCTTCTCCTGCGACAACCTTGTACTCCATTCGCGCACCTACTCCTCCGATTCCCTCTCCCCACCGCTATCGAGATACCTCTTCCGATTTCCTTCCCTGATTCCTGTTGCGATACCCGTTCACCGTTGCGATCCAAAACACACCAACGTCAACATGCCGAGAAAAGGGATGATAAGCCTCTTCTTCCACTACAAGCCACCACCATCTCCCTCTCCCTCAGCGGGTGACACCTTTTCCTTATCAACACTTCACCCCGTGGTCTCGCCTTGCAACATTGACTTGATCATCGAAACCGCCTCCCTTATCATCGAGAAATGGGATCCCGAAGCACCCACCTTCGCTAAGGTCACCTCTCTGTTCCATGAGAGCAAACGCGAAGCGCTGCAATTCATAAAATCAGTCAACAATCTCCACAAGGCGATGGTTCTGTTGATCGCCGAAGATCGCTCTTCCTACAAGCTCGTTCGTGCTCAGAAGCTGATGCAGATCGCCATGAACAGGCTAAAGAAAGAGTTTTATCAGATCTTGACCATGAATCGAGCGTACCTCGATCCTGAATCCATCTCCGTCAGATCCTCACTCGCCTCCACCAGATCTAGCACCTCATCGTTCGACGACGGGGAGGAATCGCAAGATGGAGGGGTCGGCGCTTCTATCGCCGAGGTCGAGGATGCCGCCTCGACTGCGATGGTGGACCTCAAAAATATAGCTGACTGTATGATTGCCAATGGATACGCCAAAGAGTGTGTGAGCATTTACAGGATGATTCGGAAGTCGATCATCGACGAAGCAATTTTTCGGCTCGGCGTTGAAAGAATTAGCTCGTCGCAAGCGAGCAAGATGGACTGGGAGGTTCTTGATATGAAAACCAAAAAATGGTTAGACGCAGTTAATATTTCTGTCAAGACGCTCTTCAACGGTGACGGTGTTGTGGATTTCAGAGCCAAATCTGGGTGTTGTGTCAAATCAGGTGAGGCCAGAAAGGGAAGGGAGAACGGCGGCGACGTGAAGAGGAAGGGAAAGTGGCGACTATGGGGGGTGGAAGGCCAGAAAGGGACGACAATGAGGGGAAGGCTGGAGAGCAACGACGGCGAGGAGAAGAGATGAGAGTGGCAGTAGGTGAGGGAGGCGGAGATGATGAGGAAGAAACATGGGGGGTTTCTTGCTAGATTTGAAATTTTAAAGCTTTTTTTGGTAAAGAGAAATGTTTACAAGGGTTAAAACAAACATTTTCCTCTACAATCTTATGTTGACATGTCATTTTCCATCCAATATAACGGATTCCATCCAAAAAAGGTTCAAAATAGAATATTTTAGCAACGTTAAGGAGGCGCAGCGAACAAAATGAAGGTTGAGGTTAGAACAGAAACAGAATTAAAATGTTGGGGGTAACGCGTGCAATTTACCCTGTGTAACCTGGATGGCTTAAAATTGAACTACTAGAACTCTAGCCAAGACCAAAAGTAAGTGTTCCTCTTAACCAACTCACGTGGCTGGCAGAAGCTCTTGGTGTTGAAAAATATTGGACGGGCAGATTTACAAACTTAGGGGATAAAATTGTATTAGTACCAAACCTTTGGGGGAAACACTGCAATTGAACAAAGAACAGAAGAGTCCAAAAAGTAGTCCAATAGGGTGGATCATGGGGAGTGATAAAGCGGGAAAGAAAACCACCAAAACCGTCTGATCTTTCGTTTCTTATGATCTCCTTTGCTGCAAAACATGGCTGCTTCTTCTCACACTCGACCTCTCTCATGCCTGGACCTCACAATCTCTCGCCAACCCAGGAACAAGTTACCATCTCTCGCTGCCTTCTCCATGTCCAAAAACCCATCTTGGAAACATTCTTTTACTCGACACAGATCAGCTGAAATCGCACCCGCATGGATTTTTGATCGACCCAGAAGCAAATTCGTGGTGATGAACCATAATTACTACTATAAAATCCTTTTTTTAATTTTTGGGTGTATTTTGTTTGATAATTTAGGCGTCATTTGGGTTTTTCCAGGTCGCCGCTCAGAGGGAGTATTCAAGCGGGGAGGAGAAAGCGCCTTTTGTGCCCGAACTAGCTCGTCAGGAGGAATTTTCTTGGTCTTCAGTGGTTTTACCGTGAGTTTTTATGGTATTTTTTTCCTTGGGTTTGTTTTTTGTTGGTTGGTTGGCTGAGCAGTGACCTGACATTTTGGTAATTCTCATCGTATCTGTATATTTTGACAACAACTTTGGATGCAAATGACATGAGGGGCATCTCTTGAACTTATATAGATCATAAATAATTATTGGAGTTTCAATTAACTTTGATCCCTTGACAGACAGTGGAGACTGGAGAGTGTGTTGCTTTTATAAACTTGAATTGCTTTTAATCTACTTATCAGATTTTTGTTCCCGGCTTTGGGAGGCTTGTTATTTGGATATGATATTGGTGCCACTTCCGGTGCTACCATCTCTTTGCAGGTGACTCACAAAACCTCATGTGTTACATACATTGAACAATTTAGAGTACAACTTAATTGATGGAAGGGATTTCTACTTTTGTGACTAATGTATTAGCTTTGCAATATTGCAGTCACCTGAGCTTAGTGGTACAACTTGGTTTAACCTTTCAGCCATTCAGCTTGGACTGGTGGTATGGCTCGAGTAATTTTGAATGCATTCATCATCTTTTATCAACACTGAACTAATGCTTTGCTTATTTCAACATAAAAATCCAGGTCAGTGGATCCCTTTATGGGGCCCTTCTTGGTTCCCTCCTAGTCTACCCACTTGCAGATTTCCTTGGTAAATCTACTGTCATCATCTTTTCCATATCACAGACACATGCACACTTCTTGTCTAATATCTCGAAACTTCATGCTCAAAGGAAGGAGAAGAGAACTCATCACAGCTGCTGTGTTATATACCGTTGGGGCTGTTGTAACCGGCTATGCCCCAAGCCTTAACATTATCTTAGTAGGCCGGCTACTCTATGGCCTTGGAATTGGCCTTGTGAGTTTGTGAAACTTAATAATATCTTATCGGAAGAGTTGTCACAATGATCTCACCTTACAGTGTGTGATCTGGTATGTCTCTGTACAGGCTATGCATGGTGCTCCTCTCTACATAGCAGAAACTTGTCCATCTCAGATAAGGGGAACTCTTGTATCTCTGAAGGAACTGTTTATAGTTCTCGGAATTTTGGTAATTGTATAAAAGAATTATTCAACTAATTCTCCTGCTTACCAAATGCAATGATCTGAGCTTAATGTTCATTTTCATGAAGCTGGGATATTTTGTTGGAAGCTTCCAAATCAACACTATTGGAGGATGGCGTTACATGTATGGGCTTAGTGCTCCCATTGCACTAGTCATGGGGTTGGGTATTTTGAGTCTCCCACCATCTCCACGGTGGTTACTTCTTAGGGCAATTCAAGGTAAAGGATCATTGTCAGAATACAAAGAAAGGGCAATGCTTGCATTAAGCAAATTAAGGGGTCGTCCACCCGGTGATAAAATGTCTGAAAGACAAATAGAGGATACACTTGTCTCTCTTAAGTCTGCCTATGCTGACCAGGAATCTGAAGGAAACTTGTTGGAGGTGTTTCAGGGACCAAGTTTGAAAGCCTTCATAATTGGTGTAGGTCTGGTACTCTTTCAACAGGTGCTCAACTCTTTCCTCTTCTGCACTTTTATAACTAATAGTTTCCGGATTTCATACTCTATGTCATTCTGGTGCTAATGACAGATTACTGGTCAACCAAGTGTCTTGTACTATGCTGGTCCAATTCTCCAGGTAAGAACAATTATTGCATTTCTCTCCTTTTTCCCCCTACTTTTGGATAGTTGCCAATCATGAAGGTGTGTGATAACCTCCTCAATATTTTACAAGGGTGCTGGATTCTCTGCTGCTGCTGATGCTACTAGAGTTTCGGTGCTAGTAGGTTTGTTCAAGGTATAATTCATAAACCTTTGTCATGATTTTCATATTTCGGAGATGAATCTGATTTTCCTACTATAATTTCTTACCTATCTTTATCATGAATATTTTTAACTGCCGTTTCTGGTTGAAACACACACAGTTGCTGATGACATGGGTAGCAGTTCTGAAAGTTGATGATCTTGGAAGAAAACCCTTATTGATTGGAGGTGTTGGTGGACTTGTATGCATCTCGTCTCTTTTCCCTGTTTTGACACTGAATATGTGTTTGGAGACTAGCATGATTTGGAAATGAACTGTTCTGCAGGCTCTCTCCTTGTTTCTGCTTTCTGCTTATTACGAAATTCTTGGGGCATATCCTCTCGTTGCTGTTGGTGCTCTTCTTCTCTATGTAGGCTGCTACCAGGTCAGTATCCCAACTTTTGGTATTGACTTTGATTATCTTTGAGTTGGTAGGAAGATCTTAAAGAAATATAATTAGGTTTTTGAATTTATGTGTCGAGAAAGTGACTGAAAAACAAGGAGCATTAGTGTAATTTAGCATGCCTTTTCTTTTAGTTTTTAAGAGTTAAGACGGAGTCCTTCAATCTGGCTTGGTTTCTCTCATATACATACATTCCAGATATCCTTTGGGCCTATTAGTTGGCTGATGGTGTCAGAGATTTTCCCTCTTCGTACACGAGGAAAAGGGATCAGTCTAGCAGTTCTTGCTAACTTCGGTTCAAATGCTGTTGTTACCTTTGCTTTCTTCCCATTAAAGGTGCAGATTCGGTTCTCATTCATCATATTATCTCGGTTATCTGGAACTTTGTCAATAAGTTGCATCTATAAGTTACAAGGTTATCTGGATTAATGTCTGCTAATTTTGCAGGAGTTGCTAGGTGCAGGGAAGCTTTTCCTACTTTTCGGAGCAATTGCTGTGGCCTCACTGTTGTTCGTTGTGTTTATAGTGCCAGAGACAAAAGGGCTGAGCTTGGAAGAAATTGAATCAAAGATCTTAAAATAGAATTCCAGCTACCTGTGATTGGAGCCAGTTTCCGATTGAATGGCTAGTAAGTTGTAACATAGATAAAAGTTGATGTACAGTGGACAAGGGCCTATCTTCCCTGTTATTATTAGGACAATCATGTCACTAAGTGACATCTGTTGGCTTCTCAAATCAGTTGGAAAGCATATAGAATTTTCGAAAAATAGCCGACTTCTCGATTGCAAGTTGGTGTTTACAGGCAAATACTAGATTTCACTGATTTGTACAAACATGGTAAAGTAGAATCGTGTACAGTTTTGTGCCAAGTTACATATGAGTTCTTTTATCAATATAGAACTCATTTATAAACAGTTAGATTACCAGTGCAGATTACTGTTTAACGACCAATGTAGAGAACCGAATCAGATCTAGACAATGAGAACTGAGAGCTATTACTCAGAATTGGGGAATTAGAGATTGCAATCTCAGATATGTCGATGTCCGGTTCTGTCCGGGGCATCTGATAAGGATCCAAAGCTATGGAAACTTCTTGATTTGCTATTGATAAACCAGATTGTGCGTCTTCCAGGTCTGCATGTCCTTGAAGACATTGAATAACTTGCTTCATTAGAGGCCTAGCTTCAGGGCTGGACCGGGAACAAAGCAGCCCTAGTGTTAAAAACAATTCCATTTCTTTAGCAACAAAGTTCCCTTCCAATCTAGGATCAGCAGCATCAAGAATTGCTTTTCTTTTCCAGCAGTTAGCAACCCGATCAACCAAAAGTACCTCTTCAGCTGGCTGCTGCGGCTCTAATGGCTTCCTTCCACAAGCTACTTCAAGCAAAAAAGCACCAAAAGCATAAACATCAGAGTTAGTTGTCGCCTTTCCTGTTCTGGCCAGCTCTGGAGCCAGATAGCCTAGAGTTCCAACCAGGTGAGTTGTTTGTGGATTCTTGTCATGATCATATAACCTAGCAAGACCAAAGTCCCCCAACCGAGCATTTAGGTTGGAATCTAGCATGACATTGCTAGCTTTTATGTCCCTGTGCAGGACAACTTGCTCCCATTCCTCATGGAGATAGAGAAGAGAAGAAGCAACTCCTTTAACAATATGGAATCTTTGAGACCAAGTAAGCTTTTGGTTTCCATTACCATATAAGAACTTGTCAAGGCTTCCGTTTGGCATATATTCATACACCAAAAGGAGTTCTTTCCTTCGTCTGCAATAGCCGAGGAGTGGCACCAAGTTCCTATGCCTTAGCCTCCCCATGGTAACAATCTCTGAGACAAATTCCTTCATGCCTTGTTCTGAGTCATGATTGATCCTCTTAACTGCTATTTGCTCATTGGTACAAGGGACTGTACCCCTATAAACCTTCCCAAAACCCCCATATCCCAAGAGTTGTTTCTCCTTGAAGCCTTCTGTTGCTTTGTAGAGGGTCTTGTAAGAAAATCTTTGAGGTCCATACTCCTTTTCCCACTCCTCCTGCAGTTCCTCAAATTTCCTTCTCCTGTAAAAATAGTAGGCTAGGAAGAACATGACTAGTATCAACAAAATCACAATGGTGATGGACAGGATCAATTGATTCCTTCCACTTAGTCCTTTTTCCTGCCTTGGAATATGTGGAAGCTTTGATATGTCGAGGCTTTGAGCTGGGCCACTCCTGTTGAAACTCCATCCAAGAATATAGTGGCTACTCACCATCGTACCAGTGGATGCAGAAAAGCCAATGTGCATAGTGTCCAACACAATTTCAGACAGATCAACTGATGTCGAAAGAAGAGGGTTGCTCGGTTTCTGGACTTTCATAGGGGCCACAGTTACATTTAGCAGTTTCACAGCTTCATCATAGTCAATCCAAACCTGTATGGAATCTCCACTGTCAAGCTTCAAGGTTATGTTTCTCCTTTCCTCATTGGAAAAGTATGTTGCAGCAGCTGATTGACGCGATATCAAGCTGTTCACATTGATCCCCACATGATTATCATCGATGTCATAGAAGTCAGGGCTAAGAACTGTATCAAACTCGACTGCCAAGACATGGTTTGTGCTAAGGCCATTGTTGGAAGAATTAAAAAGTCCAAGATATTGAGTTGCAATGGCATGCCTGAAATCTGTAGATGGTGAGATGACAAAGGCAAGGCCATGGCCACCGAAGTCTTGCATCCCGGGAACAATGGAGAACACAAAGTTTGTAGAAAACGAGTAAGATGGAGCTGAACCAGAGGAAGCAGACTTGTTCAATCTTACTGGGAACCGATAGAAAGCATGACCAGCTTCTTGGGTTGTAGTGTTGGTTAGCTGCAGAAGGCGACTGGGGTGGACTCTTGCAATCCCATCAAGAAGCAAGCTAGCTTCATCAAAGCCATTGTAGATGAACTGATCCTGATCTTCAGTTGAGCCAGATGTGGAGGCAACCATGGAATGCCAAGAAAAGACCAGCACAAGGAAGAACAATCTAAGAGCAGTGACCATTATGCAAAGTTTGAAACTTGAAAAAGTTGTGAGCTCAAGGCCTAATAGAGGGCCTCCCCATACTTTTTCTAGCTATTTATATCCTTTGAAACAATCAGCGGCAATATTGTAGAATTCCATATAAGGAATATTCCCTTTATTAATTTGTCATTATTGGGAGAACTCATCTATGCAAAAATTCAAATGAGTGACCAAAGTGAAAGTAACAAAGGTGATATAATTTCCTCAAGTCAAACTATGAGTTGTTCTGGTTTTCCTGGAAATTTGAAGGAATCATATAATATGGACGTAAACTTGGTCAATTTGCTAGTGGCAGTACAGAAGATTGATCTCTGGGCAAATCACGTACTGGAAATCATTTTCTTGACGGTTAAGCTAATCAGGCATTACCAGTCTTTAATTAGTAGGAAGTATAAGATCGATTGGCGGAAGTCACATTTCCTCTTATCTTTTATTCTATTTATTTTATGTCTTGATTTTTCAGTAATTTTACTACTTTTTCTTTTAATAATAATTAGTTGACTTCATCTTTATTAATATATGATTTTGGAGTTAAAAAGCCTATAAAAGAACTGCCCACCTGATCCTGGAGCTAATGTTAAATTATTAAAATATAAAATTCACCAAGAAATAGTCCTTCAAAAGCCTAGGAGAGAGAGAGACATTTATCATTTTAATATGGTGTTTGAACTGAGTAACTGAAAAAGGTTAATTAAGTCATTAACGGGGATAGTGGAAAAAGCTACTGCCTTTGACTTTATTCCCCAAGACTTGTTTTTTTTTCGCCCAAAAAAATAATTAAAAAAAACCCTTTTTGTCTCAAAAAAAAAAAAGAGTGGCGGCAATTTTTAAGTAAAAAAAGTTTCACAAGTCAATTACATTTTTGGCCCCAACGTTACAATTTTTCCTTCTAAGTTCAGTAAGCTACTCTTTTCCCCAGATCTTTTACAGCATCTTGTCTATGATCAACATTTAAATGCCTAAACTAAATTGTTTAGCAGCACTCTTCTAGTAAATTCAAACTATAAAATAATAGTTTAAATTATCAAAAATTTCCCTCTATTTAAATGCATAAGAGCAGTTTTCTACACTAGTGTTCAAAATAGTATGGAGGAAAGGTTAGGCTTAAAATCCGCGAGAGAAACATACTTATTCGAAAATATTGGGGAAAACTTGTGTTTTTTCCAAAGTTCCATGGAATTAGTCAGCAGTTGACTTTCCAACACCGAAAGTTTGGGCTTTGTTTGTTATAACTTGTTATTCAAATGTTGGTCCAAGGAAGCATTGTCTCCCAACTTGGTACTTATTTTCAAATGTAAATGTTGCTGTTCAAGGTTATCTCTGTAAGCTCCTAAGAACATCTCTAATAACTTTCTTAATTTATAGATTTTTCTTGTTTTGAGAAATAGGAAGTTTTTTTATTCCAATAGTTTCTCCATTTCATTATTTAAAATAGAGAATAAGATAAAAGAGAAGAATCAATTCTATATATATGCAGAAATTCTAAAATTTATTGTTCACCCTTATCTCTCCTCCCAATTCACTTTTTGTCTCTTTTTCTCATCTATTTTTTTGACTTTTCTCACTTATCTTTAATATTATTGCTTTAAATATATAATATTTAATTATTGTAATAACTAAACTAGCCATTAATTTAAACTTGTTTTAAATGGATAATATTTAATTATTATGTAATAAAATGTAAGATTCTATGAAATAGGGAAACTATTATAGTTGGAGTAGAAAATTAGAAAGATTTTAATTTTTACTTCCATATTTAACAAAAATTATAAGAAAATTGTTGGAGGTTTAGATGATCTAAGTTTATCACATGATCAACATAAGTTGGTATAAGCAAAAAGGGTTTGGCCCCTTAAACAACAGATCCACTGCTTGAATCTTGGAAGTTGTGAATATAAATTAGTGGCCCTTTAACCGTATTTCAATGAACAAATTCTTGTTGCTCATGCCGAGGGATATTTAGAGAATGCTGATTCTTGTGTGTGCCAGGTGCACTACATCTGTGCTATTATGACAGTCTTTCCTTTGTCATTACAAGTTTGCCATTAGTTAAACTTATTCCCATTTTTTTTTGTCGTTTCTTGAGAAAATTAATTGCTTTGTTTTCTTACTCCAACTTTGCTTCGAGACCTGCGAGTTGCATCGATCGTTCTTCATTTGTTTGAATTTTTTGTCGTGCGTATAACTATTTTAGTTTTGATTTATCGGTTTGTGTTATTCAAGTCCTACATCTTGGTTTTTTTTTTGTTGCTAAAAGAAGTGTTCCTGATCAGTGTCAGTGGTTACTGGTATAATGGATCTAGATCTAAATGTTTTACCTCGGTCGTCTAACATCCTTCGCTCTGTGGATTTGTGTGTGAATTCAGGTGTGAATGAGATTTTTTTATGTTTATTTGCGTTTCATTTTTGTAGATCATATTTGGACAGTTTTTTTTTATGTTAAATTTGTGATAGAGTTAAATTGGCTTTGCTTTGTTTGCTAAGTTCTTCGGTCTCTGTTTCTCGTAAATTAGATTGTGGAGTAGATGTTCAGTCTTTAATATCTATTATTTAGGGATCTGATTTGGGTGCATTGTCCAACTATTTGGCAATCTCCTTTGGTATTCCTGTTGAAGGTATATGTTCTTTTCAATAGTAGTATATGTTTTTTTTTAATAATACTGTTTGTTCTTTTCTATTTTAGACAATGTTATTTTGTATTTTTGTATTGGCTTTATGGATATGGTTTTCGGTTTGGCAAGTTTGCTTTTATGAGTTAGGCTTTATTTTTTTTATAGTTTACAATTTTTTCTTTTTAGGAGTAATGGCTATGTTTTTTCTTCACTAGTGTATGTACCTTTTTATATAACTGTTTGTACTTTTCTGCTTTAGACATTGTTCTTCTATTTTTTAATATTCTTATTACAGATGCTTGCGTTCTTTAAATTAATGGATATGTTCTTCTTTGAAGAAGTGTATAGTGTTTTGTGCTTTGGAGATTGGTTTTTTTTTTTTTTTTTTTTATATATGTGTTACGGACGTTCTAGTAACTAATGTATATATTTTTATAATATGTTCTTTTAAATGTTTAGCTTTGTTCTTTTATATTATAGAGTTTGTTCTTTTTGGTTTTGTTTTGCTCAAGCTACATATTTCTTTTGCATAATGCATATGTTACAGAGTTTGTTCTTTTTGGTTTTGTTTTGCTCAAGCTATATATTTCTTTTGCATAATGCATATGTTCTTTTAAGGGAAAGTATATGTTCTTTTATGTGTTAGAGTTTGTTCTTTTTTAAAGTAGTATATGTTCTTATAATGAAGTGGCATGTAGGTTATTCTTTGGAGGATGGATTTGAAAGGGTTGATATGATTGCTATAAAGTTTGGTGGTGAGGATGAAGCATATGAATATTACAGAAAGCATGGTCTTAGCCATGGTTTTGATGTAAAGAAGGCTAGTGGTCGGTCGTCGAAACCGCAAAAAATAATTCTGGTATCCCTAACAACTCAGAATAAATAAATTTGTAATCTATCAGTGAAAACCAGATCGAATCCCAAGGGAAATTTTTTTAACAGAAAGCTTCCTGTTAGAAAACTGAAATAAAAGATTAGGGTCTTAAAATAAATGTTGAAATAAATTAACTGTAGAATTAAAATGAAATTAACTAATACTAAAAATGCTCAGTTCATGGTTAATTATCCATTTCAATCACGCAGTTGATCATCGAAAGAAAATATTTCTTCAATCCAAGTAAATAAACAGGACTCTTTAAAGCTAAAAAGAACCCAAAGAATTCAATAGTAAAATTAACCAGAAAAAACTTTAGATTAATTTCTGAATTTTGAGTAACCAGATATTGAAAAGTAATTTTTAATAAACCCAAAATTAGCATTAGGAACAATGAACAAAAGTTTATTCCAGGCAATAATTCAAAAGCTTGAACAATTTAACATGTCTTACTTCTTCGTATGAACTAACCAGAAATAAAAGTAATCTCCAATCAATTCACTTGCTTCTAATTGAATTCTTCACCTAAGCGGTTGAAAGAAAATCAAGCAGATTTGCAATTGCAGAACCAATTCAACAAGCGAGAACAGGAAAATTAATTGTAATAAATCTGAACAACAAAGAAGTAAATACTTGAAATTAAAGAAAGTTTAAGCAAGAAAAATTAATCCTCACAACCGGTGTTGGCGATGGAAATTGTCCCTAGAACTAAACCAGAAAATTACTTACTCAGCCATGATCAGAAGAGAAACAAAGAACAATTGAAAAAAACACTAAAAAGCGAAAAAGCAAAGATGCGCCCAGGTCCAGCGGCTGCGCTTTTAAACCAAAAGGAAATTAAAACATATGGACTAAACTCATAAAAACTCCCTAAACTTTCTATATTGTTACAAAAGTACCCCAAACAAATAAAAAGATTTCAAAATAACTATAAGGTTTCAAAGTTGTCAGCCAAGCAATGCTCCAGAACAGCAACAGCAACTTCAAGCTGAGATTCGACCTTGATTCAGCCATTATTTCTCAAAACTCAAAGCATAAAAGTTGTAGATCTACTTCTTAGCTTCGAAACTACACCTGAATCGTATAAAACGGACATCTACAGCCAAAGATATGCCCAAAATACTGTAACTGCTTCTGAACCGGCAGTGACTCGTAAATCGCGATTTTGAAGCTGAATTTGACCCTATTAACGTGCAAACAGGGTTTTATGATCTAAATGTGATTTGTAGCTCCAGATGTTAGCTTTCCAATGAATCAAGAATCACTTCATTCCGATCTCTGTAGCTCAAGATATGATTTTTCTACCGGAACATCACCAATCTGTCAACATCCTGAAAGAGCACAATCAAATTAAAACTTGTAAAATAGCAAATTAAATTCACTTTCAATCAATTATGTCCAGATATTCTCTAAGCTACAAAACATACTCAAAATATATATTTAAGGTTCAAAACATATTAAAACATACTAAATATGAGAGAAATAAATATAATAAATATAAGCTTATCAAATTCCCCCACACTTAGCTTTTGCTCGTCCCCGGGCAAAACTCAAAATAGAAACATACTTTTGAGCTAAACAGAGTAAGATAATTTCACATCCAAGGGTCTTGAAAAACTTAACAAGAGGAATTAAGCACGCAATCTACTCGGCAATAGCAACTCAAAACTAAATAAGTCATTGAAAACAATTTCTTCTCAAGCTAGCAACAATCACCATTGAAAATCTGAGAAAAACATCAAACTTTTGCACGAAGTAAAGAGAACAAACCAGGTAGATAAGAACTCAAAAAGCACAACCGGTCTTACCACAAACCCATGGAAAATAAGAAATCAGTTGAGAATTTACTTTTTTTTTTATTTGACTTGATTTTTTCACTTTTTTTTTTTGTTTTGTCTTTTTCTTGTGTTCCGCCGTTTAGCGAGTGTATAATAGGGGCTCTACCATACCCAAGCTACTAACTCGACACAACTCCAAAGTGGTCTTTGACCATACTCATGTTCCTAGTACCTTTTCGAGCAGTGATCGACTCTTGCCTTAGGAGAAGACCCCAACCTACTTCAATACCCAGAACAGCGGAGTAGCAAATTTTCTCTTTTTTTTTTTCAGAATGCAACAAGTCAAACAATTTTTATTTTTATTTTTTTCTCAAGTGATTCAAATCATCCATCAACCGAACAAACCACATATTCAACTTAATAAGCTCATAATCTCACAAGGTTTAAATCAATGTACTAAATACACAAATTTGATGAAAAAAATCAGCTTCTCAAGATAACCATCAACTAGCTTGATCAAAAATTGCAAAAATAATTTAAAAATAAAATTTGGGAGTTGCATAAAGACTAATAAATTACTAACTCAACACTCAAGCTAAGCATTCAAGAACCAAAAAGGTGAAATCATCTAACAATTCAGATCGATGCTCAAAAGTATGAATAAAAAAAATTTTAGTTCAAAAATTTTGACAACAGAAAATTATGGCTCAAGCTACCCACTCCCCCACACTTAAATCAAACATTGTCCTCAATGTTTACAATAAAAGCACAGATGGGGAAAAGAAAAGGTACCGCCCTGAAAGGTGATTTCACAATGATCTATTGCCCAGAATTTGACTTCAGCTTGCTGCCCCATATGGTTCAGTTCACCTCCAGCTTGAAAGAGATATTGCCTGACCAAGAAAATCAGTTGTGAGAATAAAGAAACCTAAAAAATAAAAGCTGAAAAATAAAAATAAAAATAAAAGAAAGAAAAAAAAATCCTAATTGTTCGTGGCACAAAACCACGCTTGGGTTGCCTCCCAAAAGCGCCTTTCTTTATTGTCTTTGGCTAGACAGTTTCTTCCTGCATCAACCAGGGTGCTTTGAGAATCCCTCATGAAAAGGCTTCAACTTATGCATCTCAGTGTTGAACACTTTATCCGTTTTCAAACTTTTAAGCTCGACTGCACCATGAGTAGAAATATCAGTAATAACAAATGGTCCAATCCAATTCAGCTCAGACTTACCAGATAACTCTTTCCATCTTTTTCTGTGTTTGCGAAACACCTTTTGTCCAACCACAAATGACATCTCATGTTCTTGGTGCAACTTGACATTTTTTTTCTTACCTTTTTGTGCAAACCTTACTTGGTTTTCAACCTTTGTTCCTGATTCATTCTGCACCAAAGTATCAATTTTTCCAACAAAAGAAACAGAATTATCCTTGTCAGTTTCCTTTAATGTGTCAAAAATATTAAACTGTGCAATTTTTCCATCAAATTCCATTGTGAGAGTGCCAGTATCCACATCAATCTTGGTCTTGGATGTCTTTAAAAATGGTCTTCCTAACAAAATAGGAGCAGTTAGGTCATCATTCTCCATATCAAGCACATAAAAATCAGCAGGAAAAATTAAATCATTTACTTGCACAAGAACATCCTCAACCATGCCCCTAGGATAGGCATTGGATTTATCAGCTAATTGAATCACAACACTAGTTTCATTCAAAGGTCCAAGTTTCAAAGAAGCATATATTGAATATGGCATGACATTCATTGAGGCTCCCAAATCTAACATAGCTTTTTTCACATTAAAATTGCCTATTACACATGGTATAGTAAACATACCAGGGTCCTTACACTTCTCAGGCAACTTTCTTTGGATTATTGCTGACACATTCTTCTCAACTTTGATTGTCTCATCAACTTTCAGCTTCTTTTTATTGGTGCACAACTCCTTCAGAAACTTGGCATACCGTGGCACCTGCTTAATTGCATCCAGTAAGGGTATGTTGATTTCGACCTTCCTAAGAGTTTCAAGAATTTCCTGCTCGGTCTCCTCTTTCTTTGATTTAGCCAACCTGCCAGGAAAATGAGGTGGGATTAGGATTTTTTATTTTGGAAAAATTGGCTTGTTGCTTACCTCATCAGTTTGTGCATCAGAAGTTGATGGTTTTAGGCTATCTTGTTCCTTTTTAAGTACTGTCATTTTTTATGTGGTGGTTTGCACCTCTTTGCCACTTTGAAAGGTCACGGGATTAACATACTCTCTTGGGTTGATTTCAGCTTGAGATGGCAGCGTCCCTTTTTCAGCTTCAATTTTGTTCAATGAGGCTGCCAGTTGTGAAATTTGGTTCCCCAAGTCTTTAATGCTAGCCCTTGTTTCCTGTTGAAACATTTGAGTGTTAGTGGCTAAAGCTTTCACAATATCTTCTAAAGCCATACCTGAATTTGGTGCTTGGTTCTGTGATGGAGGAGCTGGTTTGTTATAACCGGCAGATGGATACGGTGGCTGATTGTTTGGCTGCCCATATCTCATATTCGGGTGGTCTCTCCAACCAGGGTTGTATTGATTGGCATATGGGTCATACATTCTTGGTTGGTTAACAAACCCACTTACCGCATTCACTTGAAGTGTTGTATCCTCTTGCAGTTGTGGGCACGAGTCAGTAAAGTGTCCTTGAATAGAGCAAATACCACAAACTCTAGAATTTTGGACCTGTCCCAAGGCAACTTATCTAACAAGAGAGGTTAGTTCAGAAAGTTGAGCTTCAATATTCGAAGTTCCTATCTCATTTACCTTCTTCGGTACATGGTCTACCCGTGTCCCAAATTGTTGCGAGTTGGCTGCCATTTTAGAAATCAAGTCTTTTGCTTCTTCGGGCGTCTTTTCTACAAGTGCTCCCCCACTTGCAGCATCTAACATACATCGATCCATGAACAGTAGCCCTTCATAGAAGTACTGCAGCAACAGTTGATTAGAAATCTGGTGATGTAGGCAGCTCACACATAGCTGGTTGAACCTCTCCCAGTACTCATATAGGCTTTCTCCGCTGTACTGACGAATCCCGCTGATTTCCTTCCGAATTGTCCTAGCCCTTGAAGTTGGAAAGAATTTCTCCAAAAATTTTCTCTTCAAGTCATTCCAGGTTCTGATCCAACCGGAGGGAAGGTAGTACAGCCAGTCTTTTGCCTTGTCTACCAATGAGAACGGGAAAGCTCTCAGTTTAATCTGTTCTTCTATAACTCATTGTGGTTTCATGGTCGAGCAGACTACATGAAATTCCTTCAAGTGTTTGTGGGGGTCATCACCTACAAGACCACGAAAAGTAGGCAATAAATGAATTAATCCAGATTTTAATTCAAATGCAACCTCAATATCAGGAAAATCGATGCACAGGGGTTGCTGGACAACATCGGGAGTTGCCAACTCCCTTAGTGTTCTTTGGGCTGCCATCTCTACAATAACAACTGGTTCTTCTTCACTTTCTGAGTTGCTGTTCGCAGATGTCGAAGCTGAAAAATTGACTGCTTGCCTTTTCGCTTTCCTGTTTGCCTTTGCTGTCTTCTCAATCTCTGGATCAAACACTAATTCACCTGTACGAGAAGATCTGGGCATAAGTCAGTTAACTGAGAAAGAAAGAAAATAAAGAAAATAAATAAATAAATGAAAAGGAAACTTTAACAGAAAAAGAAATCTCCCCGGCAACGGCGCCAAATTTTTGGTCGGTCATCGAAACCGCAAAAAATAATTCTAGTATCCCTAACAACTCAGAATAAATAAATTTGTAGTCTAGCAGTGAAAACCAGGTCGAATCCCAAAGAAAATTTTTTTATTGAAAACTTCCTGTCAGAAAACTGAAATAAAAGATTGGGGGCTTTTGTTGAAACGAATGCTGAAATAAATTAACGGTAGAATTAAAATGAAATTAACTAATACTAAAAATGCTCAGTTCAAGGTTGATTATCCATTCCAATCACGCAGTTGATCATCGAAAGAAAATATTCCTTCAATCCAAGTAAATAAACAGGACTCTCTTTAAAGCTAAAAAGAACCCTAAGAATTCAGCAGTAAAATTAACCAGAAAAAGCTTCAGATTAATTTCTTAATTTTGAGTAACCAGATATTGAAAAGTAATTTCTAATTATCTCAAAATCAGCATTAAGATCAATGAACAAAAGTTTATTCCAGGCAATAATCCAAAAGCTTGAACAATTTAACCTGTCTTACTTCTTCGTATGAACTAACCAGAAATAAAAGTAATCTCCAATCAATTCACTTGCTTCTAATTGAATTCTTCACCTAAGCGGTTGAAAGAAAATCAAGCAAATTTGCAATCGCATAACCAATCCAACAAGCGAGAACAGGAAAATTAATTGCAATAAATCTGAACAACAAAGAAGTAAATACTTGAATTTAAAGAGAATTTAAGCAAGTAAAATCAATCCTCACAACCGGCGTTGGCGATAGAAATCGTCCCTAGAACTGAACCAGAAAAATTACTCAGCCATGATTGGAAGAAAAAAAAAGAACAATAATAATAAAAAAAAACTAAAACTGAAAAAGCGAAGATGGAGCCCCAAAAACGGCGGCAGCCACGCTTTTAAACCAAAAGAAAAAAAAACCTATTTGATAAATGCACAAATTCTCCCTAAACTTTGCATATTGTTACAAAAGTATCCTAAAAAAATAAAAAGATTCAAAATAATTAGAAGGTTTTAAAGTTGTCAGTCAAGCAATGCTCCAGAACAATAGTAGCAACTTCAAGCTGAGATTCGACCTTGATGTAGTCACTATTTCTCAAAACTCAAAGATAAAAGTTGTAGATCTTCTTCTTAGCTTTGAAACGACACCTGAATCATATAAAACGGACATATACAGCCAAAGATATGCCCAAAATACCGCAACTGCTTTCGAACCATCGATGACTCACAAATTGCGACTTTGAAGCTAAATTTAACTCTCTTAACGTGCAAAATGGGTTTCATGATCTAAATGTGATTTGTAGCTACAAATGTTAGCTTTCCAATAAATCAAGAATCACTTCCTTTTGATCTCTGTAGCTGAAGATATGACCTTTCTACTGGAACATCATCAATCTATCAGAATCCTGAAAGAACACAGCCAAATTAAAACTTGTAAAATTACAAGTTAAATCCACTTTCAATCAATTGAGTCTAGATATGCTCTAAGCTACAAAACATACTCAAAATATATCTTTAAGATTCAAAACATATTAAAATATACTAAATATAAGAGAAATAATAATAATAAATGTAAGTTTATTAGCTAGCCTCCATCGTAAGGCAGATGGTTCTTGTTGTGGAAGGGAGTTTTGTTGTTTTTGTGTTGGTGAGAAACATAGTTCTTCAATTGATAAGGGTCACGAAAGGGCTGGTTTTCGTTCTAATTGTAGGTGAGACTTAAAATTGGTGTGAGCGGTACTTGGAAGTGTGATAGATACGATAGGTAGCATAGTCATCCATTTGTTCCATAGTATTAGACTTATTTTTTGTAGTTGAAGAATTG
Organism: Aquilaria sinensis; assembly: GCA_005392925.1. Classification (NCBI taxonomy): domain Eukaryota; kingdom Viridiplantae; phylum Streptophyta; class Magnoliopsida; order Malvales; family Thymelaeaceae; genus Aquilaria; species Aquilaria sinensis. Next base: position 25,243 of record SMDT01001146.1, on the reverse strand, counting down.
TTATCTGTGGAAATTAATCAGATCTTATTTGACTTTCAACTTCAAATATATAGGAGGAGTACAACTGATTAACAGAGCAAATGCCTAAAAATCTGCTAAATCTGCTAACAACTTCTTGAAGATCATAATTAACTAGCTAAAGCCTAGGACTTCAATTTAACAAAAAAACAACTTTCTAAACTCAGCTCTAGATACAACTAACATCTCTTCCTAGATCAAGAGCTGCATACTCCTAGTTTTCTATGTGGAACACGAATATGTTAACATGGAATGACTTGGTGAACATGTCTGCCACTTGATCTTCAGTCTTGCAGTACACTAGTTTCACTTCACCATTCTTCTGTACCTCCCTTACGAAGTAAAACTTGATATTGAAATGTTTGGCTCTTCTTCATTATCCACAAATATAGCTATAACAACTTGATTATCCATAAATATCTTAGTGCTTTCTTCTTCATTCTGCTGCAGACCTTCCATTAGTTTTCTTAACCATATTGCTTGATTGACTGTTGCTGCTGCTGCTACAAACTCAGCTTCTGCAGTTGATTGTGCCACTACTTCCTACTTCTTTGAGCACCATGAGAAACACCCTGATCTGAAGGTAAAGCAATATCTAGAAGTGTTTTTCATGTCATCAACTGAACCAGCCCAGTCACTGTCAGAATATCCATGTAACTTGAAACTCTAACTTTTGCTGAACTTGATACCATAAGTTGGAGTTCCATTGAGGTATCTCACCACCCTTTTTGCAGCCATCATATGCAACTTACTAGCACAATTTAAAAATCTAGATAAAACACTTACAAGAAACAAAATGTCAGGTCTTGTTGTTGTGAGATACATTAGACAACCAATTAAGCTTCTATAAACTCATTCATTTGTTGGTTCAGCTCCATCTTCTTTCTATAGCTTTTCCTTTTGGTTCATTGGAGTGCTCACACTCTTGCACTCCTCCATTTTGAACCTCTTCTGATAAATGAAGATTTCATTCTGTGCTTGCCTGACTTCTATTCCAAGAAAATAAGTCATCTCTCGAAGATCTATCATCTCGAAGTCCTTCATCATTTCTTTCTTGAATCTTTAATTTGTAGAACATTATTTCCTGTCACAAGCAGATCATCTACATAAAGAGAAATGATCACAATGTTAGAACCAACTTTCTTGACACAAAAAGTTGATTCACTTAAGCTTTTTTCAAAGCCTAAGTTTAGTAGGTGTACATCCATTCTATTGTACCAAGCTCTTGGAGCTTGTTTCAGTTCGTAGAGAGCCTTCTTAATAGATAGACCTTCTCTTCATGACCTGGTACATAACAACCTTCTGGCTGCTCAACATAAATTTCTTCTTTAAGTAAGCCATTCAAAAAAGCAGACTTCACATCCAGTTGGTGGATTTTCCACCCTTTCTGGACTATTAAGGCTAGAAGCAGTTTGATGGTATCTAACCTAGCCATATTTAGGCATAGCCTTTCACCACTAGTCTGTGTTTGTGCTTATTCACTGAGCCATCAGGATTTAGCTTTGTCCTAAAAACCCATTTAACCCTAATCATTTTTTTGTTTTGGGGACTTTCCACTAGCTCCCAGGTCTGATTCTTCTCTATTGTGGCCATCTCCTCCTTCATGGCATCTGTCCATCTTTGATCTGCCTTGGCTTCTTCATACCCTGCAGGTTCAAAACTAGCAAAATTGCATCTTTGATAAATATTTGAGAGTGGCCTTGTTCCCCTGACAGGCTATTCATCCTCTAGTTCATTAAGATCTAAGGACACCAACTGATGTTTTTCTTGAGACTTTTTAGTCCAGTCCCATTGCTCATGTTCAAGAAATTGAACATCTCTACTTATTGCTATTTTCCCTGCTTGTGGTTGAAAGATCCTGTAAGCCTTGGAAACCAAGCTGTAGCCAATGAAAATTCTTGGCTCAGCCTTCTTGCCAAGTTTGCCTCTTTTAACCTGTGGAATATGAGAAAAACAAAGACATCCAAATACTTTGAGATTTTCAAAGTAGGCTTATTTCCATACCGAGCTTCAAATGGAGTTTTCTTTTGTACTGCTCTTGTAGGCAGTCTGTTCAACAAGAAAACAACTGTGCTTACAACTTCTGCCCAGAATTTCTTAGGCAAATTTTTCTCATGCAACAAACATCTGGTCATCTCCATGATTGTTTTGTTCTTTCTCTCACTAACCCCATTTTGCTAAGGCGAGTATGGAACCGTCAGCTGATGCTTAATTCCAGCTTCTTCACAAAAAACATTGAACTTGTTTGAAGTATATTCAGTTTCATTGTCTGATCTGATGGCCTGAATCTTACAGCCACTCTGGTTCTCAACCCATTTTTTAAACTTTAGAAATACTCCAGCAACCTCTGACTTGAATTTCATAAAATAAATCCAACACATCCTCGTTAGATCATCAATAAAAATTATAAAATACCTGCTGCCATTTAGTGATGGAGTTGCTTGTGGACCACATAGATTAGTATGAATCAGCTTGAGTTTCTCTTTGGCTCTCCATGTTGTTTCTTTGAAAGGAAATCTGGTTTGCTTCCCAAGCAAACAAGCCTTGTAACTTGAGTGATGCTCCTCCAGTTTTGGTAAACCATTTCCCATTTCATTTCTTTGCATGAACAGTAAGCCTTTGTGATGAAAGTGTCCCAGTCTTTTATGCCAAGTTTCAAAGCTAGTAAGTTGACTTCGAAATGCTACTTGCTCAATCTCCAATGAATTCAAAGAGAAGCTTTTACCCTACATTTTAATTTTGAACAGCTCCTGACCACTTGAATCAATAATCAGGCACTTTCTTTCTTCAAAGATCAATTTGAATCCTTTTTCAAGCAACTGCCCAACACTAAGCAAATTTTGATCAATCTCAGGAACGTACAAGACATTAGAGATGAGTTTTGTACCTATATAGCTCTCAATAGCCACTATTCCTTTTCCTTTCACTAAGATGTGCTCGCCATTTCCAATTCTAACTGTTGACACTACAGATCTTTCCAGCTTCAAAAAAAGCTTTTTATCACTAGTCATGTGATTTGTGCAGCTGTTATTAATGAGCCAGCTATCACTTGAAACGCTGGAAGTGAAACAAGATGCAACAAAGAGTTGTTCTGTCTCTTTTTGAATTACAACTTAAGCCTCTCCTTGCTGCTGAGTTTCCTTATCATTATAAACGATCTCTGCATGCCTCAGTTTCTGACATTTTCTACATCTCATATTAGGCTTTCACCAGCATTTGTTTAAGGGTGATTCCTTTTGCGCAGTGTTGACAAGGAGGGTGTTTTCTTATTTTATTATTGTTGCCTGAATTTGTATTATTTTCAGATGCTGTAGCCTTTGCATTTCTAGTGTTCCCTTTCTTCCCTTTTCATTTCTTGTCTTTTCCTTTGGAATTCAGCTGTAACTTGGCTTGCAATGCACCTTCAGTAGCACCTTCTTGCCTCATCATTCTTCTTTGTTCTTATGCTTGCAAAGCACTCAAAAACTCTGCCAACTTGATTTTTTACAGATCTTTAGAATTTTCCAAAGAGGTAATCGTTGCTTCAAATATTTCAGGCAAGGATACAAGAAGTTTTTGCATTATTCTACTATCAGTAAGCTTAGTGCCAAGTACCCTTACCTTGTTTGTAATGCCAATTAGCTTGTTAGAGTATTTCTTTATGGTTTCTGACTCTTTCATTTGCTGTAGCTCAAATTCTCTTATCAAGTTCAACACCTTCATCTCTATGACTCTTTCATCTCCTTGGTATTCATCCTTAAGAAAGTCCTAGATGGCCTTTGCAGACTCACATTTTATTATTTTGCTGAAAATGGTTGAAGAAATTGCAGCAAAAGGGTAGGCCTTAGCTTTGGCCTTTATTGTCTTTTTCTCCTTGTAAGTTTTGATCTGAGCTATAGTTGGGTTTCCTGGTAGAGGAAGAACTTCATAATCTTCCTCCACTGCTTCCCACAAATCACACCCTTCTAAATAAGCTTTCATTCTCACTGCCCAAGCTTGGTAGTGATCTCCATCAAACACAGGCAGAGTCACGGCTGGAAGTGAACTCCCTCCTTCCGTTGTTTAATGGTTTTCTGTAGAAGCAAAATTGGATGGTTGTTTTGGATGGAGACTCAATAAAAACAACCTCACAAGTCTTTCACAGGTCCCTTAAGAAAAAAAAAAGGGCTTTGATACCAATGTAGTTGAAGAATAGTTATTTGTGGAAATTAATCAGATCTTATTTGACTTTCAAATATGTAGGAGGAGTACAATTGATTAACAGAGAAAATGCCTAAAAATCTGCTAAATTTGCTAACAACTTCCTGAAGATCATAACTAACTAGCTAAAGACTAGGACTTCAATTTAATAGACAAACAACTTTCTAAAATCAGCTCTAGATACGACTAACATTTTTTGCATGCTGCTAGGCATATAGATGAAAGAAAAAAGAATATGCTGATGTCTTTCATGCAAATTGGTATTCGAGCTATAGATGCATTCAGGATAATGTATCAAGAATACAGGGTATTGAGTCTATTGGGTTTACAAAGAGGGATTTATACAATTTTTTACCCATGAAAAGTCAATTCAGATTGGGAGTGCTCATGCGTATTCATTGCTTGATTGTTTTAAAAAAGAAATGTCTGTGATGAAAATTTTTACTATCAATATCAAGTCATTAACGGTCATTTTGGTAATTTTATATGGAGAGATTCATGTACGTATGACAATTATCAGTGCTTTTGTGATGTTTTTTTTATACAACATATAGAATAAATATGTTTGGTCTCATTTGTGCCCCATTTGTTGGAGAGAACAATCATAGATAGATTCTTATTTTTGGTGGTTTTTTGGTCTATGAGGAGAAGGAGACATTTGGGTAGTTGTTTGATCAATTTTTGGAGAGTATGGGAAGTGTTCAGCCATCAACATTTATGACAGACTAAGATGCTATCATTATGCTTGCTATTAAGAGACATTTGCCTAGTTTTAAGCATAGGTTGTGTTTATGACTATTAGAGATAATGATGAGTGTTTATCATGATTAAGAGTTTTATCTCTTATCATACATATCCTGTTGTATTGAAATTATCACTTCTACCTGTAATACACATATATATATATACATGGTTGAAGACCTCACAGTTTGTGTCAACCAACATACAAATCTTCCCAAACTCTCTGTTCTTTCATGGTATTAGAGCAGCAAAGACTTACGTCTACAAATGTACGGAAACATTTGAGGTGGTTAATGAATAGCAACAAAGAATTTTCTAGAGCTTTAACTTTGTGTTTTTATGGTTGTATTACTATTCAAGAGTTTATTGAAAATAGTCAAATATGATTGAGACGTTTGGTTTAGAAAGCAATAGTTGGCTAGAGAGTATATTTGCATTACGGGAGAAGTGGTGCCCTGTTTATTGCAGAGATGTTTTTTCAGCAGATAATTTCTCATCTCTTACTGTGTATATTTTTTTTTATAGATTTATGGATGTTCTTTCATATATTGATATTTGTTCTTTCTGTAATTGTCTATATACTTTTTGTTACCTGTATTTGTTCTTTCATGAATTAGTGCATGTTCTTTTATGTTTACATATATGTTTTTTTTATACTATGATGTATGTTTTTTCACTACTGAGTTTATATTCTCTTACTTGCCATATGTATGTGTTCTTTTTATAGATCCTTGTGTGTTCTTTTGTTTATTGGTGTTTGTTCTTTTAGTGAAATGTCTATAATGTTTTTGTTATTGGTATATGTTCTTTTATGAATTATTGCATGTTCTCTTTATATATTGATGTTTGTTCTTTCCGTAGGGATGTTGTCAACTCATGAAAGCAAAAGTACAAACCACATGTTGAATGGGATATGTAGTAACCAGACATCACTTTTGTTCATGTTTCATTCAATTGAGTAGAGAATTAGAGAATGGAAAGATGCCGAGGTTGATGAAGATTTTCATAACCGAGATTCATTGAGTATGAAGTTCCGTTGTGCACTTTTAAAATATGCTGCTAAGGTATATACATTTCGTATCTATAAAGAGTTTGAGGATGAACTTGAGATTGGTTCTTTTGCTGATTATAAGTTGTTAAAGGAGGTTGATGGTGTTTCTGAGTATGAAGTAGCATATCAAGATTCTAAAGGACGTTACTGTTAGTGTCTTTTACAAACAGTGATTCCATTAAGGTAAATTGTTCATGTAAGCATTTAAGAGATTGGATGGTTTTGTTTGTATATCCTTAGAATTTTTAATGTAAGAAATATTATTGCAATTCTTGTTGTGTATATTCTTAAAAGGTGGACAAAGGATGCTAGAACAGGCAAGTGTATTGATACTAAAGATGGTAGAAGTAATGATAAGTTTGTTAACATGTTTTTGTGGAACAAGCTGATGAATGATATATATGATGTTGTGATTTCATGTTAACAAATTGTGGAGGCAAGACATATATGTGAATAGTAGGTCACATATTTGAGTGTGAAGGCAAGAGCTTATTTGAGTACAAACCAAAGAATGGGTGCTAGCACCAGTTGTGTGTCTGGGGTTGATGAGTTTAGAATACAGAACTTATCACTTGTTAGGACAAAAGGGTGAAGCAAGAAGTGGATTCAAAGTTGTGTTGAAAAGCTATCGAAAAAGTCAAAGAAGTAATTTCATTTATTACCTTGTTCTTTTATAGCCAACAATTTGTTCTTTCATAGAAAGCTGTATGTTCTGCTATGAAAATGTATATGATTGTTTGCAGAGGAATGACTTTTTTATATAAGGGTAATGAATAGATAGTGAAAACAAATAGTATAAAGAAAAAGCATAAACGGGTTCTAATGTAAGAACAAAGAGTGACATTTGTTGACACCCAATTTTGTCCGGACACTGACTTTTGCTTAAGTTTTAGGTTAGAAAATTAGTTGAGGGAGAATTTTCATTTTTAAGGACTATTTGGTCATTTGTTAGGAATTTGGGTCATTTTTTTTATTTTTAGGGTTTTGCATAATTAGTTAGTCTAGTCACATTTAGGTTATATTATTATTTTGGTCTATAAATTTTTAGGAATTTTAAGTGGTCATCTAGGGTAGAAATAGGAGTTAATTTAGTTTAGGTACTAATTTGGAGTCCTAAAAGTCCTGTAGGGTCAATTTGGGTAAAAAGAAAAAGTTTGGGATGAAATTGGGGATTTTTAGAAAGTTTTGAGCAAAATTCAAAAGTTTGGGGCAAATCTGTCAATTTTAGAGAGTTTGAGCTGAATCCGGCGATTTTATGAAATGTCAGGAAAAATCTGGGGTTTTTGCAAAGTTTTGGGCTAATCTGACAATTCCTAGAAGTTTTGGGTCAAATTGAAATTATTACAGAAATTACGGCAGAATAGGCAGCTGGAGAGTTTTGTTGGACTGAAACTGGTAATTTTACCAGATTGCATCTTAATTGATTTAAACTTCTTCAAATTTGATTTGGATGAAGTTTAAACTCTAAAAACATTGTTAATCACGTTTTAAAGACCCTCTAGTACAAATATAAGTCCAAATTTCGAGAGAAAATGGGTTCCGAGGTAGCCCAGCAATCCTTTTACCAAAAAATCATTTGAAAACAAGGTTCTTGATCCTGGTACGTGGCATTGTTACACAGCCAGACCCTCCACAGAGATTTCCGAGGAATTGCTCTGTGGTACGTTTTACCGTGGCACGAGACAGTTTCCAGCCCAATATACCAAGGATAAGTAGAACTGCGAAAAAAGCAGGACTCTGGAAATCAACAGGAAAGACTAGCTGTGATATAGTCCAAGAACACACAATGAACTCATAAGCTCTAGCCAACTTTTCCATAAGCATCAGGCCCCGAGCACCAGAGTTCCAGGAGGCATTCTCCAGGACTTTCCCACACAAACAAATCTTTTCTGAAGATTAGTTGAAAACCTTTGTAAAACATTTGAGAAAAACATTACTGGACTAGCCGGACGTATCACCGGGGATCGAGGCCGGTAGATTACAACAATTATGATTGAAGGCAGAGGACGACTTGAAGAGAGGATCCACAGAGTGGAACTCCTAAGTCATCATTTGCCTTCAAGCTTAATTATTATAAGCTTGAAGATGATCTGAACCTGAGAGGATCCACCGAAGTGGCAACTCAGATTATCGGAGAGTTGAGAGACTAAGAACTTCTGCGTCACCCCTTAGCCAGAGTTTTTTAGTGAGAGAGGAACATAGAGAGAGTTCAAGAAAGGAGTTCTGTATTAGCTCCGGGATATCTTACAAGAGTAATGAGGCCTCCTTATATAGGCGGAGGAAGGAGAAACCAAACAAACAAGGTGACGTAAGGACTTACGTCAAAACTTAATAATGCTAGACCGGAAGTGACAGGCCACTTAACCGGAATCTTACTGTTACAATAATTAAAAGGCCAGCTGTAAGTATAGAGCTGGCAAACACTAGCCGCCCCATGTTCTTTTGTCTCTGAAAACAGGTTCTGGAAAAGCAGTGAGGTCCAGAGGCCAGTTGTGGTTTGAATCTTCAGAGTCACTTTCACTTGGGGTTTGAGTCTGTCGTTCGCGCCAAAAATACGGGTCGTCTATTCGTGGATCATCCATGGACGGGTCATCCGGGCCAGGACCGTTGAGACGCTTCCAGTGGATGCAAATGTATCCACAATTGCAGTCAGGCATGATCAGGTGTTCAGACGGCTGAGTCAGTGGAAGATCTTCTTTAAACTTCAGAGGAGAAGAAGGAGTTGGAGCCGGGCAGGTGATCTGGTGAATAGCTTTTTGGGATGCAATAGCTTGTTCACGTCGTTCTTGATTTCGGCGGAGCCGTTGAAGATCATCATAAGACTGAAGGGCTTCATGGATCATTTCTTGGTAGTCCATCGGGTAGGACGGCCATTCTGGAGAATCATGAGGCCATAGTTCTATAGAGAACACCGTATGGTTATATCGATAAGCAGTTCTCATGAAGGCACGGTATTCATCATGTCGTTGCCAAGGGACTCGGGCCAGATTAAAATCTAAATTCTTATAATGGTAATAAACAGGAGAGGGAGAGAATTTAAGGCCAGAGGGAGATTTAGAGAAGGTAATAGGCCTATGGAAGAAGTATATAACATGACTAACTCCATAATTCAAACAGGAATTAGCCGGAGAGATATTATTTAACTGGTAGCCTATTCGGCGGTTTGGGATAGCAGGGTTAAGAGCTTTATAGGCGGAATGGAGATGGTCAATCCATGTGCAGATGGGATCGAACCAGGAAAGAAAGGTGGAGAGCTCAGAAGAGAAGTCTGAGTGGAAGTTGGAAGAGAAGGTGAGGAGTTGGTGAAGTTCGGAGATATTAAAAATAATACCTATGGTATGGACAGAGCATAGGTACCAGAAAAAGCAGAGAGCTAAAGGCGGGAAGGTGAAGACATCAGGGATGGAGAAGAGGTGAGCAAAAGGGAACTGGGGATGAATCCCAACAGGTTTAACAGGGGAGTCATCGAAACCATACCTTTCAATGAGGGAGACATGGTAGTGGAAGACTCGGTGTCTCTGGGTGAAGGTGAAGGACTGATGCTCATATCTTTCAACATCAACCGGGAGATTATCATTCTTGTTAAAGACCGGGGGATTGGAAGAGGAGGAGGAAGAGGCCATTTCAGGCTTTGGGTTTTGGAGGCTTTGGAGGTTTGAGGAATGATTTAGAAGGTCTGCTCAGGATATCAGCTAAGGTGTTGGAGGTGCCCTTTATATGCTTAACATCGAAGCTTAAGCGGATGAACCATTGTTGCCAGCGAAGCAGCAGAGCATTGGGAAGTTGTTTCTGCCTGTAACTCAGCATACGGGGAAATGCTGACATGTCCATCTCTACAAGGAAGTGGTGACCAATGAGGTGGAACTGGAATTTTTCAATCCCACGTTTGACGGCCAAGATTTCTTTGTAGGTGGAATGGTAGTACTTCTCTGACTCTTTGAATTCTCCACTATTGTAGCAGCACACGTGTCGGGTACCATTGATTTCTTCAAGGAGGACCGCTCCCTAATATTCATCTGAGGCGTCCGTCTGGAGTATCCTTTTTCCTTTGTCGGGAATCTTGAGTGGTGGCAGATTCTGAACCACTTCTTTAAGCTTGAGGATAGCTCGCTTGTGTAGGTCGGACCATGGCGGAGAATCCTTTCTGAGATACACGTGTAAAGGATGGAGAATGCTTGACAACTTCGGGATGAACTCGCGGATGTAATTGACAAGGCCGAGAATTTGCTGGACTTGTCTTCTCGTGAGATTATCGTCCGGGAAGTTCATGATCTTGGTGACAATATGCGGCTGAGGATGGTACTTGCTATCTTTGATTTGAACTCCAAGGAATTCAATGGAAGTCTGACCAAGGACCATCTTGCTCTGGGAGAGCATTACTCCATGTTCTTTAACTATTTGAGCAAACTGAATTAATAACTCCAAATGTGTACCTGTACAAGGGGAAAACAATAAAATATCGTCAATATAAACAAGGGCCGACTGCAGTATCGGCTCGAAGATCTGGATCATTGCCTTCTGGAACAATGAGGGTGCCGTCTTCAGACCAAAAGGAAGCACCGTCCATTGGTAATGGTGGTCTGGAATGCAGAAGGCAGTTTTGTATTTATCTGGAGGAGAGATCGACAATTGCCAGAAGCCAGACTTGAGGTCGAACTTTGAGAAGATCTTGGCATTTGTCAGATTGGCGAAGAGGGTATTCTTCCGTGGTAACGGAAACTTAACGTCAGCAACGAACTCATTCAGAGGCTTGTAGTCAATGACCAGCCTGGGCTTCTTTCTTTTCTGTTCGGAGTGTTTGTTGACGTAGAAGGCCTGGCAGGCCCACGAAAAAGTTGTGGGCTCAATAAAGTTCTGGGCCTTGAGCTCTTGCAGCTCTTGGATCGCCATCTTTTTCTCCTCTGGGCTCATACCCATATGGGTAGCCTTTGTTGGGTTAACATCCTCATTCTTCTTGAATGGAATCTCGATGAAGAACTTGGGATTCTTCCAAAGGGGAATAGGATGCTTCTGTTCAAACTCAGCGTGAGACTCAGCACAGGACTGTTGAATGAGAGTCTACATGATCGATCCGTATACTGGGTCACTTTCAGATTGTATCTGACTGGCTGAGAGAGCTTCTCCTTCGGTTGAATAGAGTCGTGGAGTTGATGTCCAAGGAAGGAAAAACTTGTTGAGTTGCAAACCCTTATCAGTCCATCTTTGAACTGATAGCTTCTTGATAATGTCGAAGCCGAGGATCATATCTCTGCCATGGTTATAACCAAACACAGTAGTAACTACGTACTTTGTAGGAGAGAACTTGATCCGTATTGGCTTACTTATCAGCGTGACATAGAAAGCACCGTTTGCAGCTCGGAATCTTTCATTGCAAGGTCGCCACATTCTTTCTGGAAGCAAGGAAGGATTGACAATGGTGTTTGTGGCACCAGTGTCAAAGAGAGCAATCACCGGGATTGGCTTTGCATATTTGTCCAGGAGAATGTTGATCTTGGCTTGTGGAATGATGTGAGCAGCGAAGAGGGAGGACTGCATAGGAGAGATCTGCATGGTGTAGATTGAGGCTTGCTCAGGATGGTCAGAATCAGACTCTGACGAATAAGCTTCAATGGCAAAGAGGCCAGATGCCTCATATTCTGTTTTCGAGAAAATGGACTCCATGTCGTCATTGGATAGATCAGCCCCAGTGACTTGAGAAATGGTGTTCGCCATTTTCTTCTTTGACTTGTTGGTCTTCTTAGGACAGTCTTTGGCAAAGTGTCCTGGTTGGCGGCAGATGAAACATCGTTTGAATTTGCCACTATTCTTCTTGTAGCGGAAGAATCTTTTCTTCTTTCTTCTGAATCATCTGGGACGGTCAGGAGAATAGAGTCTGCGTCGATGGTGTTTCTTCCAGGGGGTACTGCAGCTGCAAGTGCCTTTGCTACTGCACTTGATGGTTAATTCAGGCCGCTGGCAGGCTTTATCAAACAGTCCTTGAGACTGGTTGAAATCCTTAAAGAAGGAATGGGTATTGCACAGCTTCCTGAGAGCAATCATCAGCACTTGGTGAAGTTTACCAAAAGAGTAATCTTTAAGAGCTTGTCCACTTTGCTGGATGATGCGGAGAGCTTCCTGGCCAATTGTCTCTGGCACAGAATTTAAGTATGCTTGCTTCAAGTTGTTATCAGCTTCATATCTAGTGCACAGAAGGTAGAAGCGTTTGAGCATACTTTCATAGTGCTTCTCAAGATCTTTACGATTGTAAGAACAGCACTTCATCTTAAAGAATTCTTCTCTTGCTGTATCAAGGAGAGCTTCTGGTTCACCAATGAATTCTCTATACAGCTTGAAGATGAATTCTGTAGTAGTTGGTGTCTGGGCAAGTTCCATTTGTCGGTATTCCCCAATGCTCATAAACCAGTGTTTGAGGATACCAGACATTCCAGCAATGAAGGCACAATTGACTTTGAGATGATTAACACCTTCACGTTGGAGTTGTGTTAGACACCAGGCATGGAATTCAAGAAATTTCTCATTCCATCTTGCTGTTGGAACTCCTTCAAGGGATAGAGTGATGTTGAGCGAAGGAGGTTGCCAAACAGGATCAAGATTAATAACCGGAGGATCTTCATCCATATGGACAACGGGAGGTGGTCCTGGTGGAGGTCCTGGCGGTGGAGCTTGCTGTTGCTGTTGAGGAGAAGGAGCTTGTTGGTTACCAGCATCTGTCGTTGTGGATTCGGCTGGCTGAGCATGACTAGGAGCTCCTTGGGCCATATAGACTTGGGCATCGGAAGAAGATGTAGAGGTGACATCGTCTTCTGCAGATTCACTTGATGAAGTGGAAGTATAGTCTTGTTGGGCCGCATAAGCAGATGGAGAAGTAGGCTGCTGTATATGTTGGTCAAGAAATCCAAGTATAGGATTGGATTGGACCATCCATGTTTGGTGTGAGGGTTCTTGGATCTTGATGGGCTTTTGAGGATAAGTTGGGCCTTTCTGTTTTTTATCCGGAGGGGGAACTTGGGCCGGTGTATGACTGGACCAAGTAGGAGAATCAGGCCATGTGGGCTGAGGTCTGTAAGGAGGTTGGTAGGCAGGCTTAGATATGATAGCAGGTAGAGGCTTAAAGAATCCTCTAGAAGAAGAAGGAGGTATATAAGGTGCTGGGCTTGGGCTAGGCCTAAATGGGTCAGCTATTTGGAATATGGAGGAAAGAGAAGTAGGATACCTAGGGTGAGGTTGTTGTTGGGCTTGCAGGTGTCCTAACTGTTCCTTCAGATGTTGGATCTCTTGTTCTTGGGCTGAAGAGTTTTCATGACGGGCTATAAGGCCAAGAATCTCCTGGTGGAGGTAGTTGATCCGTTGCTGGCATTGTGTTAATGGATCTATTATCATCTGATCCATCTTTTGCTCCAAGCGGACTTGGTTATGCTCTATTCTGCTAAGGACTTTGTTCTGAGAAACCATGTTCTCAGATTGCCAATTAAGAACTTGCTCAGCAGCTGAAGTTTCCCTTCGTCTTCCTTCGGAATCAACAGTTGAAGGTTGAGGAACCTTCCAAGTATGCTTTGTCGATGTAGAAGGATCATTAAATGCCAATGGGGGAAAATCTTCAGGAGCATGCTCGAAGACATTTACCTCAGGAACAAACGGACAAGGTTGTTCCTTCCTGAGTTGTCTGATAGCCTTCTTATAGTAGGGATGGCATGGTATCTTTACTTCTGGTGATAGAGGTGGAAGTTCAAATGGTTCAGCAGAAGTAGAGAAGATATCATCCATAGTTGGCTCCTTCTGGGAGTAGAGGACGTAATAGTCATACTTGCCAGAGGGCTCACCAAGTAATCCAACTTCGGGATCACCATCATGGTAGCGTTGTTGGAGAAGATGTTGAGAAGACTTTTTATTTTTCTTCTTCATCTTCTTGGTAGTTTCTTCATCATCATAGGGAGATTGGTGACAGTCTTGGCAGTCACAAACGTCAAAGTATTTGTGACCCTTTTTATCCGCAAAGGAGTAGACTGGATTACCTAGAGAGTCAAAAGACTCAATTGGTATGTGGAGATACTCCATGGGCTCCCGGATGAAAGTGAGTACAGCTGGTGTAGAGAAGACATCAGTATCTTCTGACGGTTCTTCCTTTTGAAAGAAGATTTCCGTCTGACCATTTCCTCTATCAAGGAATATGGGCTTCTTAGACTGGACTGGCTCTGTCTGCTGGTAGAGAGATTCATATGCAGATATCCAAGAGGCAGGGATCAGTCGTTGGAGTTCTTCACGAGGTATTTGCTGTGGGACATACGTCTCGTTAGGAACATGGGTTGTATCTACAGACAGATACAAGGCATCATTGTTCATATTGGGCATAGAGAAGTCAAGAGCATGGTTCTGGACTCTATACGCCATCTGGTAGTGAAGAGTGGATGCCAGTGTGGTTGAGACTTGTTCTACACCAGTTATCTGAACTTGGATCTTCAAAGCCGTTAAGAGATGTGGGTCTTGAAGAGCCATACAGAAATTGGGGAAGAACGTCATGAGGATAGTACCAGCGTTGAGTGTAGTCTCAACTGTGCCGATGCAGGCATGCTTCTACTTCTTATAGCGAGAGTCAAGCAGTGCAAGACGGGCAGTAACTGGTAGTCCTTTTCTTCCGTGGTAGGTGAGAGCAAGACGAACAGCACCAAAGTGGAGATGTGTGTATCCCTCAGCTGTCCATTGTCGGGGGAAGTGAGGAGGGATCTCCAGCGTGACATACTGTTCTTTGGATGTTGCAGGAAGAGCATGTTGGTCAAACTTGGTAGCTTGAACATACTCTTTTACGTGCTTCTTAGTAGGAGAGACTAGCTTTTTTACAGTACGGGTAAGAGAATGGGTAGGTTTAGTAAAAGCTTTATAAAGGTTGATGAGGGGAAGATCTGTAAGAGGAATCTTCTCATCATCTGAAAGATATTTAAATTCACATAGAGAATCTACAATAAGAAGAGGAGGTTGAGCTAAAAACATGGATGAAGAGGTAGGGGTTAACAGGTACCTCTAGATGTTCCTGACATAATTCTTCAAGTGAGTCTGCAGAAGAGGATGTAACCTCTGGCCCAAGATGCCCAAGATATGGCTCCTAGTCATGCTCAGCCAGCCGAATCCACAACGACAGATGCTGGTAACCAACAAGCTCCTCCTCCTCAACAGCAACAGCAAGCTCCACCGCCAGGACCTCCACCAGGACCACCTCCCGTTGTCCATATGGATGAAGATCCTCCGGTTATTAATCTTGATCCTGTTTGGCAACCTCCTTCGCTCAACATCACTCTATCCCTTGAAGGAGTTCCAACAGCAAGATGGAATGAGAAATTTCTTGAATTCCATGCCTGGTGTCTAACACAACTCCAACGTGAAGGTGTTACTCATCTCAAAGTCAATTGTGCCTTCATTGCTGGAATGTCTGGTATCCTCAAACACTGGTTTATGAGCATTGGAGAATACCGACAAATGGAACTAGCCCAGACACCAACTACTACAGAATTCGTCTTCAAGCTGTATAGAGAATTCATTGGAGAACCAGAAGCACTCCTTGATACAGCCAGAGAAGAATTCTTTAAAATGAAGTGCTGCTCTTACAATCGTAAAGACCTTGAGAAGCACTATGAAAGTATGCTCAAACGCTTCTATCTTCTGTGCACTGGATATGAAGCTGACAACAACTTGAAGCAAGCATACTTA
The DNA here is from genome assembly GCA_005392925.1 of Aquilaria sinensis. Lineage (NCBI taxonomy): Eukaryota > Viridiplantae > Streptophyta > Magnoliopsida > Malvales > Thymelaeaceae > Aquilaria > Aquilaria sinensis. Next base: position 9,555 of record SMDT01001146.1, on the reverse strand, counting down.
AATTCTGTGCCAGAAACAATTGGCCAGGAAGCTCTTCGCATCATCCAGCAAAGTGGACAAGCTCTCAAAGATTACTCTTTCGGCAAACTCCACCAAGTGCTGATGATTGCTCTCAGGAAGCTGTGCAACACTCATTCCTTCTTTAAGGATTTCAACCAGTCTCAAGGACTGTTTGACAAAGCCTGCCAGCAGCCTGAATTAACTATCAAGTGCAGCAGCAAAGGCAATTGTAGCTGCAGTACTCCCCGGAAGAAACACCATCGACGACGACTCTATTCTCCTGACCGTCCCAGACGTTTCAGAAGAAAGAAGAAAAGATTCTTCCGATACAAGAAGAATAGCGGCAAATTCAAACGATGTTTCATCTGCCGCCAACCAGGACACTTTGCTAAAGACTGTCCTAAGAAGTCCAACAAGTCAAAGAAGAAAATGGCAAACACCATTTCCCAAGTCACTGGTGCTGATCTATCCAATGACGACATGGAGTCCATTTTCTCAGAAACAGAAGATGAGGCATCTGGCCTCTTTGCCATTGAAGCTTATTCGTCAGAGTCTGATTCTGACCATCCTGAACAAGCCTCAGTCTTCACCATGCAGATCTCTCCTATGCAGTCCTCTCTCTTCGCTGCTCACATTATCCCGCAAGCCAAGATCAACATTCTCCTGGACAAATATGCAAAGCCAATCCCGGTGATTGCTCTATTTGACACTGGTGCCACCAATACCATTGTCAATCCTTCCTTGCTTCCAGAAAGAATGTGGCGACCTTGCAATGAAAGATTCCGAGCTGCAAACGGTGCTTTCTATGTCACACTGATAAGTAAGCCAGTCCGGATCAAATTCTCTCCTACAAAGTACGTAGTTACTACTGTGTTTGGTTTTAACCATGGCAGAGATATGATCCTCGGCTTCGACATTATCAAGAAGTTATCAGTTCAAAGGTGGACTGATAAAGGTTTGCAACTCAACAAGTTTTTCCTTTCATGGACGTCAACTCCACGACTCTATTCAACAGAAGGAGAAGCTCTCTCAGCCAGTCAGATACAATCTGAAAGTGACCCAGTATACGGATCAATCATGCAGACTCTCATTCAACAATCCTGTGCTGAGTCTCACGCTGAGTTTGAACAGAAGCATCCTATTCCCCTTTGGAAGAATCCCAAGTTCTTCATCGAGATTCCATTCAAGAAGAATGAGGATGTTAACCCAACAAAGGCTACCCATATGGGTATGAGCCCAGAGGAGAAAAAGATGGCGATCCAAGAGCTGCAAGAGCTCAAGGCCCAGAACTTTATTGAGCCCACAACTTTTTCGTGGGCCTGCCAGGCCTTCTACGTCAACAAACACTCCGAACAGAAAAGAAAGAAGCCCAGGCTGGTCATTGACTACAAGCCTCTGAATGAGTTTGTTGCTGACGTTAAGTTTCCGTTACCACGGAAGAATACCCTCTTCGCCAATCTGACAAATGCCAAGATCTTCTCAAAGTTCGACCTCAAGTCTGGCTTTTGGCAATTGTCGATCTCTCCTCCAGATAAATACAAAACTGCCTTCTGCATTCCAGACCACCATTACCAATGGACGGTGCTTCCTTTTGGTCTGAAGACGGCACCCTCATTGTTCCAGAAGGCAATGATCCAGATCTTCGAGCCGATACTGCAGTCGGCCCTTGTTTATATTGACGATATTTTATTGTTTTCCCCTTGTACAGGTACACATTTGGAGTTATTAATTCAGTTTGCTCAAATAGTTAAAGAACATGGAGTAATGCTCTCCCAGAGCAAGATGGTCCTTGGTCAGACTTCCATTGAATTCCTTGGAGTTCAAATCAAAGATAGCAAGTACCATCCTCAGCCGCATATTGTCACCAAGATCATGAACTTCCCGGACGATAATCTCACGAGAAGACAAGTCCAGCAAATTCTCGGCCTTGTCAATTACATCCGCGAGTTCATCCCGAAGTTGTCAAGCATTCTCCATCCTTTACACGTGTATCTCAGAAAGGATTCTCCGCCATGGTCCGACCTACACAAGCGAGCTATCCTCAAGCTTAAAGAAGTGGTTCAGAATCTGCCACCACTCAAGATTCCCGACAAAGGAAAAAGGATACTCCAGACGGACGCCTCAGATGAATATTAGGGAGCGGTCCTCCTTGAAGAAATCAATGGTACCCGACACGTGTGCTGCTACAATAGTGGAGAATTCAAAGAGTCAGAGAAGTACTACCATTCCACCTACAAAGAAATCTTGGCCGTCAAACGTGGGATTGAAAAATTCCAGTTCCACCTCATTGGTCACCACTTCCTTGTAGAGATGGACATGTCAGCATTTCCCCGTATGCTGAGTTACAGGCAGAAACAACTTCCCAATGCTCTGCTGCTTCGCTGGCAACAATGGTTCATCCGCTTAAGCTTCGATGTTAAGCATATAAAGGGCACCTCCAACACCTTAGCTGATATCCTGAGCAGACCTTCTAAATCATTCCTCAAACCTCCAAAGCCTCCAAAACCCAAAGCCTGAAATGGCCTCTTCCTCCTCCTCTTCCAATCCCCCGGTCTTTAACAAGAATGATAATCTCCCGGTTGATGTTGAAAGATATGAGCATCAGTCCTTCACCTTCACCCAGAGACACCGAGTCTTCCACTACCATGTCTCCCTCATTGAAAGGTATGGTTTCGATGACTCCCCTGTTAAACCTGTTGGGATTCATCCCCAGTTCCCTTTTGCTCACCTCTTCTCCATCCCTGATGTCTTCACCTTCCCGCCTTTAGCTCTCTGCTTTTTCTGGTACCTATGCTCTGTCCATACCATAGGTATTATTTTTAATATCTCAGAACTTCACCAACTCCTCACCTTCTCTTCCAACTTCCACTCAGACTTCTCTTCTGAGCTCTCCACCTTTCTTTCCTGGTTCGATCCCATCTGCACATGGATTGACCATCTCCATTCCGCCTATAAAGCTCTTAACCCTGCTATCCCAAACCGCCGAATAGGCTACCAGTTAAATAATATTTCCCCAACTAATTCCTGTATGAATTATGGAGTTAGTCATGTTATATATTTCTTCCATAGGCCTATTACCTTCTCTAAATCTCCCTCTGGCCTTAAATTCTCTCCCTCTCCTGTTTATTACCATTATAAGAATTTAGATTTTAATCTGGCCCGAGTCCCTTGGCAACGACATGATGAATACCGTGCCTTCATGAGAACTGCTTATCGATATAACCATACGGTGTTCTCTATAGAACTATGGCCTCATGATTCTCCAGAATGGCCGTCCTACCCGATGGACTACCAAGAAATGATCCATGAAGCCCTTCAGTCTTATGATGATCTTCAACGGCTCCGCCGAAATCAAGAACGACGTGAACAAGCTATTGCATCCCAAAAAGCTATTCACCAGATCACCTGCCCGGCTCCAACTCCTTCTTCTCCTCTGAAGTTTAAAGAAGATCTTCCACTGACTCAGCCGTCTGAACACCTGATCATGCCTGACTGCAATTGTGGATACATTTGCATCCACTGGAAGCGTCTCAACGGTCCTGGCCCGGATGACCCGTCCATGGATGATCCACGAATAGACGACCCGTATTTTTGGCGCGAACGACAGACTCAAACCCCAAGTGAAAGTGACTCTGAAGATTCAAACCACAACTGGCCTCTGGACCTCACTGCTTTTCCAGAACCTGTTTTCAGAGACAAAAGAACATGGGGCGGCTAGTGTTTGCCAGCTCTATACTTACAGCTGGCCTTTTAATTATTGTAACAGTAAGATTCCGGTTAAGTGGCCTGTCACTTCCGGTCTAGCATTATTAAGTTTTGACGTAAGTCCTTACGTCACCTTGTTTGTTTGGTTTCTCCTTCCTCCGCCTATATAAGGAGGCCTCATTACTCTTGTAAGATATCCCGGAGCTAATACAGAACTCCTTTCTTGAACTCTCTCTATGTTCCTCTCTCACTAAAAAACTCTGGCTAAGGGGTGACGCAGAAGTTCTTAGTCTCTCAACTCTCCGATAATCTGAGTTGCCACTTCGGTGGATCCTCTCAGGTTCAGATCATCTTCAAGCTTATAATAATTAAGCTTGAAGGCAAATGATGACTTAGGAGTTGCCACTCTGTGGATCCTCTCTTCAAGTCGTCCTCTGCCTTCAATCATAATTGTTGTAATCTACCGGCCTCGATCCCCGGTGATACATCCGGATAGTCCAGTAATGTTTTTCTCAAATGTTTTACAAAGGTTTTCAACTAATCTTCAGAAAAGATTTGTTTGTGTGGGAAAGTCCTGGAGAATGCCTCCTGGAACTCTGGTGCTCGGGGCCTGATGCTTATGGAAAAGTTGGCTAGAGCTTATGAGTTCATTGTGTGTTCTTGGACTATATCACAGCTAGTCTTTCCTGTTGATTTCCAGAGTCCTGCTTTTTTCGCAGTTCTACTTATCCTTGGTATATTGGGCTGGAAACTGTCTCGTGCCACGGTAAAACGTACCACAGAGCAATTCCTCGAAAATCTCTGTGGAGGGTCTGGCTGTGTAACAATGCCACGTACCAGGATCAAGAACCTTGTTTTCAAATGATTTTTTGGTAAAAGGATTGCTGGGCTACCTCGGAACCCATTTGATGAAAAAAGGTTAAACAGCAGTCTTAGCCCCAAGTCTCTCCTCTCTTCTGCCCAGAAACCCTAAGCTTCCTCCCTCGCCGCCATCACCCCTGTCCCCCTCTGCTGCCGATGCTTCGCCTTCCCTTTTTCCAGCCGACGCTTCGCCTCCTCAATCGTCGGCGCTTTAGCTTCTCAGTTGTGCTGCCGCTGCCCTCGCCGTCACCCTCCACGCCGTGCCAACCGCCGCCGTCTCCTAAAATCTCCAGCACCCGTTCGCTCAAAGCCTTGCCGTCATCGTCCTCTGCCCATCCCGCCGCCAGCCACACAGCCGTCCACGAGTGAAGCCCAGGCCGCCAACCGCTCCTCTGTCATCGGTGAAGAAGAGAATCAGATACGATCCCATCGCGACCCGCAAACCGGACCCGTCTCTGACCTAGTCCCTCATCTCTTTCGGTAAAAACCCTGTTTAGTCCTCTTGTTATTTTGATTTTGTTCATTAAGTCACTAACGTACTTTCATTTTGCATACAGGTCACTGATAGCGAGTTTTTATTTTTATTTTTATTTATTTATTTTTCTTCTTTGTTTATTTCTTTGTTTCACCATGCATTAAATTCAACCGTTAATTCACGCAGGGACTTAACCTAGGATGTTTATTTTTTTTATCTCTTCATTTATCTTTATTTTCTTTTAATTTTAGGATAGTGTGATTTCATTTCCTTTATTCAGCTCTCATAATGCATCTTAAAATTTGATAACACATAAAGAATTATTCGTTATGCTAGGTAATCTAAATTCTTAAAGCTTAGAAAGAGATCAAATTAAGGTAAATTACAAGATATTTAGTAGATCTTCAAATATCCGTTCTTGGTGGTTTGATAAAATCCAGAGACGGATTATTTGTTCGAATCCGATTGGTCTGATAAAATTCGCGGTTTTGAACAAGATGTTCCTTTCAAATTCTTGGTGGATTTGATAAAGTTCCAAGATTTCAAGGAAATCTAAGATTCCACATCTAGTTGGTTTGGTAAGATTCACGGTTTGGAATTAAATTAGACAAAAATCACTTTCAATCAAAGATTAGCTCAAGAAATAAAGATTTAAGAAAAGATAAAACCGAACCCCATGGTACCAATTTCCGGGCGCTTTAATAAGGTTATTTTAGCGTAACCGACTCACGATCTTAGAATCTCTTATAGACCATAACAGGTATCCAATCGACCTAGGTAAACTGATTGGTGGCGACTCCTAAAAAAAGCACGTTGCTACAATATCGAAAAGAACAATTGTTCTTTTCAGTAAAGATGTTTGTCCCTTTAGATAACATTGTATATTCTTTTTAATATTCTATGTTTGTTCTTTTCATAAAAAGGCAATAAAGAACTTATAAAACAACAAACTTTATTTTTAAAAGAACAAAGAGGTAAACAGAAAAGAACAGGTCATTTGCAAGAAAAAAAACTTAGAGGTTGCTAAAATAAGTAACATTAAGATGTAATACTATATGAACTTAAACCTTAAAGAATATAGAGAGACTCCTAAAATAAAAAATTGAAAAATGAAAAAAAATAACTAATATCTTTGAAAAGAACAAACAAGACCATGTAAACATGAAAGAACAATAACTTCTTTGCTATTCATATGTTCTTCATAAAACAATATACATAATCTGCAAAAGAACAAAAAGTGTGTATCAAAAGACCCTATACATAAGCATAACTAGTGAACTAAGAGTTTGTTTTTTCTATTGTCCTACGGCTTCAAGCACTAGATTTCTTCTAGTGTTGTGCTTCAAAAGAAGAAGTTCTACTGCAATCTTGATGTGATATATCTTTATTACCTCATTTGGTCCTAATTCATTTTAAAACTACTTCCCCTCATAAAGTTCCATATGACTACATATGAAAACCCCGCAATCAACTACGTTTAACAGATATTCATCTTTCTAGCCAGCTTTATGCATGACACCTTTCCAAAGCAGCTTCACATGTGAACGTTTGAATATTGATATTGGATGTTTAAGTTTTCTATTGTTCATGTGAAAGTAGAAATTGAAAATTATCATATGAGACAAAAAGAAAGAATAAAAGCACATATGTTTCAGAATAAAAGAACGGGAGGGAACATATAAAAGAACAAATGGATTAGGAGTTTAGTGACTTATAAGGGCGCTTCTTACCCTATCATATCTTGCCTGTACCATTTACAGGTTGTCAATTGACTTGACTTTTTTAGCTTTCATATCAAACAGTATAACAAAAAAGTGTTCATGTTGGATGACTAAAACAAATATCTATAACAAAGTAAAATTATACTCTAGATAAGAATAACAAATAATATATGCAAACATATGTGGAATATGTATGTTAACTATTTCCAGTTTATATTTTTTAAGTGGCCATAGATTTTGGCTCGCAGTCTAGTTTGTCAATATCTCAATTCCTACTTGCTTAATCTCTTCAACAACAACTTTTTTACTCTTCTTTTTTGTTTAAACATTATCCATGATATTCAAGGTAGTGTAATTGTGGAAATAAATAAAGAGACATGGAAGAAAGAACAAATCAAACACAGCCAACTAAAAATTAAAAAAATAACATGCAAAAGAACAAATGGAAACAGTAAGAAGAACAAAGAGTACCGTGAAAAGAAACAGACAAGAATATAAAAAAGAACACACTGACAAAAGAAAAAACAAATAAAGTATCCTAAAAGAACAAACAGTAATGTATAAAAGAAAAAAATAATAACATAAAAAAGAACAAACAATGATATAAGAAAGAACAAATAAAGAAGTCTAAAAGAACAAACAGTAACATGTGAAACAATCAACTCAATCAGTGGTTTGGGATTACTGATAAAAGAAGAGCAATGAAAGCCCTTTTATTGTGAGGCCTCTGATTTTTCTTCTTGTTTAGTAGGAATGTCCAGACGTGTATAATTTGTACTTAAATGCAACCTTCACCAAGTAATGTTGCAAATGAGTCCCTCGGAACTGAATCACTAGAAATTTGAATCAAACTTGAACTGCATATTTGAAAAGTTATGTAGTGAGTTTTTAGTTTCATAACTTGTTTGATAGAATGCTTAAATTTGCAGGACTAATACCTTATTGAAAGGGCTTTATTTGCAGCTTTAATTTCAAGGTCTATAAGCTTTTTCAGTAGGTGCATGTGCAACATACTTTTTGATGAATCCATTCTAAACAAAGCTAATGTCTCTTGTAAGCGGAGTAGCTATTTATGGATCATTAGTTTGTTCATTCATTATATTTGGTAGAGGCCTCAGTATTGAAAGCTTAGTCAGGTGTTTTGATATGGGAGAGCTGTTGTAGGGTTAATGGTTGGAGAGTCTGACAACACTGTGAAGTCTGGTATTTCATCAAAAAAATTCATAGGCTCTGCAAAGAAAATGTAAAAAAACATATGTAAAAGAAAACAATCAGTAACATATAAGAAAATTAAAAGTGTGACAAAAGAACCTAACTTTTATTTGTCTGTGCTTGTTTGATGGTTTGAATAACTTCCTTTTCTTGTTTGTCTTTAACAGTTTTTCCAACATCTTGAAAAGAACATGTAGTAAAAAGTATCAGAACAATAAAACCTAAGGAAAAGAATAAATGGTAAAATAAGAATAAATTTTTACCATGCTTTTCATGTTGTGCTTCATATTTTTCCCTTTTTGGCCTCATTGCTTCTCTTGTTTGTTTTCATTTTTTTTTCTTGTTTTGTTGAACTAAGGTGCATGTTACATATAAAGAACACATACGTTAGAGTTGAAATTGACAGATAATAATATGTACCAGAATAAGTATTCTTAAAAAAAAAAAGAACAAATATTACCAAGCTTGTGAGAAAAGAGGAATGAAATCTTTTGTGTCTTTATATAATTATCTTCAACTGGTTTTTTCGTATCTTGAACTAGGTTAGAAAAAGAACATAGGTTACATATAAATAAAACCAAACAGATAAGTCTAAAAGAACAAAAAGTAACTTATAAAAGAACAAACAAGAACATCAAAAGGAACAAACATTGATATAAAAAAGAACAAACAAAAAAACATATGGTAATTTATTTATTTTTTACCAGGCTTTTCATGATATGCTTCAATTTTTTTTTTCCTTCATGGCCTCATTGCTTCCCTTTTGCTCTTTATTTAATTCATTTTTTTATTGGACTAAGTTGTTTGTTACATGTAAAAAACATGCCTACGAGTTAAATAAACAGATAATAATGCAGTTGTTTGTTACATGTAAAAAACATGCATAAGAGTTAAATAAACAGATAATAACACACAACAAAATAAGTATTCCCAAAGAAAAGAACAAACAGTACCACGCTTGCAACATTCAACTTCATATTTGCTTTCTTCATTTCCGACTTGATCTGGCTGGTGATTATTGTCATCATCATCATTACTGTCATGATCATATTATAGCAGATCACCAAAAGAAAAATCTCCTTCAGTTATTTGATTGTGCCCTTCTTCTTCACCCTCCCCTTTATTCTTGTTTTTCATTTTTGAGATAATTTCATCTAGATCTCTAAAACGTTTTTTTTGTAGCACTGATGAACAAAACGTGTGTTCTGTTGTTTTTACATGTCCTTGTGGTTGTGTGAATCATTCTTTTACACACTCCCACTGTTGTGTCAACTCATGCATTTGGTAAAGGGCAGTAGAACTGAACTGAGAGTCAGATGAGCCTTTTTGTGTAGGTGTCTTCATGACCATGTATTCAGCAATGATTGTTATCTGATCAGGGTAGGCATTCATGGCATCTTTTATTGCCTTAAACAAATCCCTATTGGCATCGGCAGCCCTCTTAGCATGCTGTAACACAACATCAATTAGTTTTTCAAATCTTTTAACTTCTTGTGAGGCTGATTCTTTCTATACGTCTTCTCTGCTTTATCTAGGTGTCTTAAGCAAGTGTTCTTCTTTTTTTTTTTGCTTGACGATAAC